>JANAVB010024341.1:0-46841 GCA_029216955.1 Iris pallida
CCACTAGAATCAAGTCATTACTCGATATTACACTCCGCATAGGTCCGACATCTATTTCAACTTAACTATCCCGTGGCTATCTTTCCGACCCAGCTCTAGCGTTCTTCTTACTCGAGTTGAACAATAACTGGACCAACATGCCCAATCGTTAGCTCAAGTTCAACTTTTCATTCAAATCTGACCGTGTCTTAGCGATCATATCGATCACATACGCAATATTCGCTTATTTGAAGCTCAACGTGACATTCAGCCAACATACATGTTCACCTAATCAAACTCGACTTAGTGACCAACTCGACTCGTTACTATCGCATCCACGATTTTCCAATCTCGCTCATTGCAACTCGTACAATAATTTACTCTCGATACTTAAGGTTACAATCCCGTTCAACATATTGCTATCCATACGCATAGCCTACAACACGCATCGTACCATATCGACTCGTTGTACCGATGCAACGAACGATTCACGACTTGCTGTACTTTGTGCAACCGACAACACATAACCGTTCGCATACAATATAACACGTATCGCCTCACATATCGACCCGTTACACTTTATGCAACCAACAACACATATCTTTTCGCACTTCGAGCGACCAACAATACGTATTTCTTCGCACTTTGTACGACCAACAACACATCACTCCTCGTACTTCGTACGATCAATAATACGTATATCATTGCACTTCATGCAACCAACATCACCATATTTATTGCACTTCGTGCGACCAACATTCCATATCCTGTTGCACTTCGTGCAACCAATATTCTCCGATGGCACACAGAGATAGCGCGATAGTCACGACATACTTGAGGCAGACGTACTCACTTAATATAGACTTATTGTATGGAACATCCAATGTAGCGTCGAGCAGATCCGTAAGCCATGCGGTTGCGAAAATAACTTAGAGTCAACTAAATTCGATAGCGAAGCATCTGAGGGTCAAAGAGATTCGTGCACGGTCCAGAGGATGGAACCGCTCGGATACCAACTTGTCACGCCCCGACCCGGGAAATCGCTCGTCCTCGCTAGATTTCACCCGAATCATCGTCCTCGCTGGGGCGTGATGCCGTACGAGCCTAGAATTGCGCTCGTACAAGGCAAGATAACAGTTCACATAGTATTTTATCTCAAATTGATAACATAAGCAGCGGAAGGAAACAAAGTATAACATAAGAATCTCTTTTATTGATAACAAACTGAAGATTACAAAGGCTCTGAATAGCCCAACATATATGCCAATTGGCTACAACGCTCATGATCTCTCTAGCTCACAAAGGATTATATTGTTCCATACATTATGCCTCCTTATAGCCAACAAGTAGTCTTCGGTCGAACATCTCCATGTCGTAAGTCCGAACGCCTAGGCGGTAGCTCCTCTTGAACGCTAAGGACCCAGTGCCTCGGCGCATCCAAGCCAAGCTCCGTCCCGATCCGATCATAACCTAAACCTGCACACAAACTAGTGGGGGGATAGTGCTTTCATCCTCGCTTCGTACTGATCAAGACCCGCTCGCACCCAAACCAAACACTAAATATATTTAGTGAAACATGCATCTTAATTTGTGATCTTTCTATTTAGCCTTAGTATCAGCTTTATGGCAATATTCATGCATAGCAGCTTATCATAAATGAGTCTGTTATCGTGTCCCTGCGGCAGATACAGTTAGCCATAATATGAACATAAATATAGTGTGTGCTCCTCTTCGTCCCTTTTTGCCTAGCCTGTAATGGTTAGAACTTAACATAGGAATCATACAACTCACGTAACATTTCCAATCATAAACTTAGACAATATATAAGGGTCGCAGGCCCTGCGCCTGCACCCAACTCTCATCTCAGACCACCGGCCCTATCTATATGAATGTCACGGTGTTTCGTACCGTAATGGACTTGGCATCTCTTATGTGTAAGCCTATGATCGCTTCGATACGGGTTGCAAGCCCAATATCCGAAGGATCCCAAACTTACTGATATCATAGCTTATCACAACACTGGCCGGTCGCAAACCGTCCGAATGATGTGCACCATAAATACCAAAGATAATTCCCTCCTAGGCCGAACGGTCCCGGTGCCCCGGTTGTAACCGTCCGAGAGAAGCCGCACCCGTGTACGGGCCATCCGAGTCCATTGACCATACAATATGTACCATAGCATATAAGTCATATCGTTCCAACCAATCTCGTATTCCATAAACATAATCCTGTTCCATAAATATATTCGCGTATCATAAACGTAATCCACCATCCTTATCTCAAGCTCCGTCGGTGTTATGTCCCAACACATCCATATTGATGCACGACGCCCAACGGCTTAGTCATCTCGTATTCATATTCAGTGCGTACCATTCGTAAGTTGTTCTCATAGCCTAATTCCATAGTTACTAAGTTATTCCCTAGCTTCCGTGCACGAGGGCACCCTCAGCACCATAATCAATGTTCTACGCCTAGTGTTCAATGTTCTTGGAGGCATGCATGTGATGCACATCTCGATATTGTCTTTCAATGTTCTACCATCACCGTCCTACCGCGACTCGTACACTTGATGCACGTCGCTTCAATTGTTCGATTGTTCAATGTTCTATCTTAGTGTTCGATACATGCTTGGACCTTTCGTCGTCGAGCCATGCTCGCTAACTCGATAACATCTTACGCATACAATGATATATTTTATTAGACATGAAGGAATAGGGAGAGAGAGTCAAGAACCCGTCCACCTTAAGCCGATACGCTTTGTCGTTTCGCCGAGCTGAAGCGGCTCAATTCCATAACTTGGTTGCATAGCTAACTCTCAGACTTAGCCATTTTTTTTGAACTACTCGGTTGAGTTGGCCTATCGCGCCCATGCCACGATCCAAATTCCAGCATAAAGGCATAGCCTGCACACCAGATCAACTAAAATTAGCACTTGCTCGACGGGACTTATCCTTTGTATCGATTCGATCCATAGATTCCAATCGACTCAAAGCTTCATTTGGCCAACGTAACTCCAGCATCGATTCGTATCGATACTTCATCGGGTCAACGCAACTCTTCGAGTCAATGACTCATCATAATGTACCGTACTGAGCGGGGTATTACACCCCCCACTGTTGTTCCGACCGGCGCCGGTAGCCCAGCTGTCAAGACTCTCCCTGCCTCGGACCCTGCGTCGCTCCCCTGTATGTGTGCGATCACATCCGCCCTCTGCCAGCTCCTTCCGGGTGGCGTGCCGGCACATACGCCAGGCGATGGTCCCGAGCTCCAGAAGCTTCGTGGCCTCTCCTACTCCTCGGGAGACTCGCTCATAAATTGTGCCCCCGGGCTCTCCCACCGTTCACCACCTGGCACCCCCTTGGCGCAACACAAAGGTGACATCCCATGCCCCTCACTTGGTATCGATATTGGTATCGAGGACCAGCTGTCCTGCGCGCTCACCTGCCCCCGTCGCTTCTCCACCCTCTTTCCCCCCTCGGGGGATGCGCCGAGACGAGCTGACGTCTCCTACCCCCTTGCGCGCACCCTAACCCCTTCTTAGCCCCTGTTCTCCTCCTCGGGAGATGCGTCGCACAGATCGGGCGCTTCCCACGCACATGCGCCCGGATCTCCTGGGCTGTCCAGCAGAGCGCTAGCTCGGATCACCCGAGCGCAACCTATGGTTTGTGCCGCTATCGAGGTGGCCTCCCCCTTCCATGTATGGGATTATGTGCCCCCCATTGGCGCAACCAGCGTCGAGCTCTGTTCCTTCCAGCCCTCCCGCCCATGCGATAAGTTGTGCCTCTTCTCCCATGTGTCAACCTTCGACGCCCCAACCATCGGGCGCAGGTTTCGCCTGCACGTTGGCGCATTCAAAGTCATGTGCCCCCTATAGCCGATGGCCTATTAGGACCCCGTATGGCGCTGACCGCGTCCTAGGTTAGACATCTGCGCCCATCCGCATACTCGATGATTAGCGCCGGCCTCATTGGCCAGCCGCTTCCGACATCGTTCCCGTAACCCCCTGGCGATTGACACCCCTTCCTTCGGCCTAGTTGGCGGAGCGCACCTCAACGCCTCTCCGGCGCTTGATGCCGATAGGTCGACGGGGGACACTCCTCCTGATGTCGGCATCCTCGAAGGCGGCCTGATCCTCCTTCCTCTTGTGCCCATGGGCCATTCCTCCTCCGCCGTTCCCGAACACTCCTCCAACTCGGACATTCCCCGTGCTGTGGCCCCTCCCGGAGCCACCTCA
The DNA here is from genome assembly GCA_029216955.1 of Iris pallida. Classification (NCBI taxonomy): domain Eukaryota; kingdom Viridiplantae; phylum Streptophyta; class Magnoliopsida; order Asparagales; family Iridaceae; genus Iris; species Iris pallida. The sequence goes on from JANAVB010024341.1 coordinate 4,214, forward strand.
CACTCGTTCATCCCTAGTACGACGGACCCCCCTCGTGCTCCCTCTTACACCGAGATTCTCTGACCACATGGGAGGAAGCACTTACCCCCTCCGGCGGGTGAGATTCAGCTTCCCGACGTTGTATTCTCACTACCTCCCGATGGATACCCCATCCGCGTCCCCTTCGCCGTGCTGGAAATTTTCTTCCTATCCACCTTTTTCAATAAAATGTTTGTCCACAAATTTGGATCCGGATGCCCAAAAATCTCCGTTGCTATAGAAGCGGTCACCGGGTGGGATCTCTCTACAGCCTATCGGGTCGCCCAACTTGACCCCAAGCACATGCTCCTCCACCTTTCATCCAAACCAGACTACTCATTATTCCGGGCCAAGGGCACTTCCAGAATTGGCACACAAACCGTTAAAATTGTTAAATGGTCTCCGAACTTTAACCCCAAAGCTGACTCAACAATCATATCAACATGGATCACCCTCCCCAACCTCTCTCTAGTTTGCTTTTTCGCAGATGCCCTCAAACGGATAGCCAGTTCCTTCGGGACCCTGGTAGCGATTGCAGAAGAAACCTGCAACCTCTCCAAATGCAACTATGCGAAGATATGTGTGGAGCTAGACCTCGCGCATGACCCTCCCAAACTCATTGATATTGAGCTCGGAGACCAAACAACCGCTAAACGTTGATTTATGATAACAACATCATCTTCTGTAAACAATACCAGATGAGCGACCATTCCATACAGCATTGCTACCGGGCCCACCCCGAGCTTAAGAAGACTAGCCAGCGCAACCCCCGCGCGCTGGTTGCTCAACATCACCCTGAATCTGAAAACCAGACTAAGCCCCCCAATTCTCCCCTTGTGATGGAAGATACAGTACTAATGTTTTGCTCCCGCCCGACCATCATGACTAATTCCGCTATCGTTCCATTCAATCCACATGTTATCTCACTCAATAACTCCTTTCAATTTATCACCTGTATTACTACGGACAATGCTTCCGACAAATTCCGAGACCCCTCCTCGTCCGTCCTCGGCAGAGATGTTCAGCAAGATTCCCCTCCTATACTCCACCCAGACGTCGACCGTGCTCATATCGAGCCATCCAACATCTCTACCCAAAACTTATCTGAGTTCATCATCTCCCACCCATCTGAGGACTCTCACTCTCCCCATCTTACCACCTGCCACCCTCATCAGCCTGTAAAGGCTCAGACAGAGTGCCACCCTGAGCAGAACTCCGAGACGACAATCCCCTCGACAGATGCAGGGGCTCTAAGGTCCCCTCCCCCTAAAACCATGGACGTGCAACCCAGCCTCAACCCTTCCTTCTGGAAAGCCAAGGAAGGGGGTTTCTGGCCAGTGGCCATCCCTTTAGCACCCCGGAAGGAAATGCTGACCCCGCGTTCACCGGCTGGTTCTGGCAAGCCAAGGAAGCGGGTTTCTAGGACCGAGGCAACCCCCTATACGCCCTGGAAGATAATAAAAATGAATTATTACCACCTGGCCAGAGATCCGCGACGGAACTAGCAATGCTAGCGGAGTCAACGGGTCCACTATCACACCCACCAAAAAAATTCCTCCAAAAAGAACAAAAACAAACAAAACCAGCTGACGGCGATGAAAACGAGGTCCGCCACGAAGCTTAGTCCCCTCCCCCACTACCCCATCAAATGTTTGACATCATCTCATGGAACGTTAGAGGTCTTGGGAACAAACCGACGCTGAATAGAATCCTCAGCCTCAAGAAAATTAATCGAATAGACCTCTTAATCATTATTGAACCAAAAATCCTCCAAAGAAGAATCAAAGCCACTCAACTCAAGCTTGGATTCCCCCATGCTATCTCAGGATGTAATGATATCTGGATCTTTTTTGTGCCAGAATTTAATTTTGGCATCATAAAAGATTCGCCTCAGGCTCTATCTTGTTGGGTAGAGCATCCGACCCTCAAGTCCCGCTCCATCCTTTCTGCCGTTCATGGAAGTTGTGACATCCCTGAACGACGAATGCTTTGGAATGACCTGTTGGAAGCCACCTCTACCTATCAAGGTCTTCCGTGGTTCTGTATCGGAGATTTAAATACGGTGTCTTGCAGAGAGAAGAAATCCGGGGGTCGCACGCCCCTCCCCCCAGTCTGCGATAGGCAACTTCAACAACTTCATCTTCCACAGAAACCTAACCTTCGTCCCCTTCCATGACAGTGCATTCACCTGGTACAACATGCAGGAGGGCCATCGCCGGCAGTACTCCCATTTGGATCGGGCGATGGTCAACGACAGCTGGTCTAACATGGGCTTGATCACTAACCTCTCTCATTTGAACTCTACAGAATCAGACCACTCTCCTCTTCTAATCAGGATCAACGACAACCACACCAGCACTAAAAAAGCTTTCCGCTTCCTCGATTTCTGGGGACATCATCCTCAATTCCAAAACGTGGTAAATGCCACTTTGAACTCAGTCTCGATACGTGACCCCCTGGCTCGGATGGCGGCCAAACTGAAAGCCACTCGTCAGGCTTTAATGTCCTGGAGCAAGCAGGCTTTTGGAGATATCTTCCTGGCTATTAAGGAGGCGGAGGATGACGTCACTCGTGCGGACCGCGTTCGCCATTCTCAGTTCTCCGGCTGCCCGCGCTAAGCTCAACCTTGCCAGAGCTCTTCTCAAATCTAGGCTTAAAGTGGAAATAGAATTCTGGAGGCAAAAAGCCAGATCGACCTGGGACACCGATGGCGACTGGAATACCAGATTCTTTCATGCTTGCGTCAAAGGCCGCAGAAATAAATTAAAATTACACCGGATATACGACGACAATGGCAACCTGATGGACCCGTATCAAAAAAAAGAGGGTCAGAGTGCCCCGGTGTTCCTATGTTGACCGCCAGCAAGCTATACGCATATAACTTGCTAACCACTGCCCTTATGGACTTGCCAACTCGCTGCAATTATGGTAGAGCTTTTCCAACGGAAGATTTACTCGTTCTAGTAGTAAGAGTGTCGAAAACGAGGTATTCAAACCTTGTTGATGTGGGGAAGGAGTTGGCATATTATTTCTCAAACAAATACTTCTTCGTTAGTGCTTGAAATGAAAAGTATGAACGCATGCGAACCGAGAAGAAGATTAATGCCTTTGATCCGTCTTTCTGCCTGCTGACATACTCTACTCTCTACTGTCCCCCTCGAATTTACGGTGTTTGCATTGCCTAATTATCCTAGTTGCCTTGGCTAGGCGGCAAGTTCGAATCTATTTTTGACCTAGGATATGTCTTAAAGAAGTTTTTTGAGTGAAAGATGAAAATGGGAGTCAGTTTTCGTTCAAGCACGAATTGATGCAGTTCCAGATCCCTTATAGCAATTAATTGGTGACCCACCAGGCCCAGTATCAGATACTACAGTTGATCTATCAAAAGCACTCGTGAGAGCACGATATCAGAAAGACTAGGCCCATAGCTATACTATAGTTTCTCATGCGAATCTCCAATCCCCATAATATGATTCAACGGCGAAGCAAGCAAAGTCACAGATGAAGGTAGGCGAATCATGATGCTCTGAAGGTAAGACAAACCAGTCATAAAGCACAAGGCGAGCGAAGTGAGCTAATACTGAATAATCAAAGTGAGGCTAACGCAGTGAGAAGGGAGCTGCGCAGTGAGGAGGGAGGCTAAAGGAACTTTGATTATATATATGTAGGGAAACATAACTAACAAATTTTGTTCTACCACTTTTTCCAGTTTCTAAATGTTTGGATAGCTTCTTCATATCTTTAGAGGAAGTTTATACACGAGCACTAGATGATAATAAGACTAATGAAGAATTAATAACTAGAATGAGAGCGGAATACAAAGACATTGTTCATAGTATGAAATCTGGTTCTTTCTTCCCTATGTTTCGTACCTGGTGGATTCCAAAACCAGTCTTTTATGAGCGCACAAAGCATATTTCAGTGGCCCTATCTTTAATGCACTTCATTCGAGAAAAGTCTCAGGCCGGACTTGACTGTTTTCTCCTTAAAAAGATTGTCAGAATATCATTATACAACTGCAACTGCCAGAAAGAAAGACGTACTAGTCCTGGCTAGCAATGGTCTTGGGCCGGGCATAGGTTTCAAGCAAGATAATGGCGATGATCAGATAGCTTTAAAACGGACTCACAGGCAGAAGCACTGGGACCAGACAAATACCCCTAGTAAAGGAAACTTACATAGCAACTACAATACCTGGTACAGAAAAGGCACAAGGGATTTCAATCACTTCATTCATGACATTGGACTACTTGATGCTGGTTACACTGGCAACACTTTCACTTGGAAAAATAACCTCCACTCCTCCCCCAACTCCTGGGCCAGGTTTGCTATGCCCCCCCGATATCCCTTTAGAGCGAAAGAGCTGCCTGGTGATCCCTAGGTTGCAGCACGTCCAGTCACCTCACGCTAAAACAGCGTATATTGAGACAAGAGCTTATTCTATCAAAGGGCCTAAGATGGCATTCAGTCTGTGGCGAAGCACATCTACTCTAACCTGTTCACTAAAGATCCGGTCGTTAAAGACGTTGCGCTACTGTCCGAGATCCCATCCCTCATCAGCGACAGCGAGAATGAGACCCTGTTGGCTACTCCTTCGGATGAGGAGGTCAAGGCGGCTGTCTGGTCCATTAAAGAACACAGTGCTCCGGGGCCTGATGGCTTCAACGGCGTCTTCTTCAGGTATTATTGGGACATCTTAAAATCAGACTTTTTGGAAGCCACCATAGCCTTCTTCCAAGGGGCGAGATATCCCAATTCCATTTTTTGTACCAATATCATCCTTATCCCCAAGAAAGACAACCCGAAAACCTTCAAAGACTTCCGTCCTATCAGCTTATGTACCTTCACCAACAAGATCATTTTGAAGAACGTCGCCAATCGGATGTCCAATCTCCTCCCCAAGATCATCTCCGATGAGCAAAACGGTTTTGATAAAGGCTGGAACATCACTGACAACATTCTTCTCGCGCAAGAGATGATCACATGTATGAAGTTCCCGTCCAGAGGGGGGGAACGTTTCCATCAAACTGGATATGAAGAAGGCCTACGACCGTCTGGACTAGAAATTCATGATCTGGGTCCTCAGGGCTTTCGGCTTCTCTGAATCCTGGATTGACATCATCTTTAGATTCATCAACAATGCTTGGTTTTCCACCGTCATCAATGGCCATGCTGCGGGGTTCTTCCGATCCACTCGCGGGTAGGGGCGAGCAATTACCGACCGATACCGAAAAATCGACCGAATACCGATTAAAAATATTCTGAAAAACCGAACCTTAATTATGTACCGATACCGAATTGCCGAACCGACTAAATTACGGTTTGAGTGTAATACTATACCGAAAATACCGAACCGAACCGATTCACACACACACACACACACATATATATACACACATGCACATTTTTAATGTTGTTCATGATTAATTTTACACTACTCATTTTTATTTTTATCTTTGTTTTGGTTGGTTTCCTAAAACTTGGAATGGATTTTAGTGGACTTGAATTATGTTAAGAATGCTAAGAATTGAGTTTTTGATCTTTTGAGGTTATGTTTTTGTGTTCTCATAGAATTTTGAAGTGAATTTTGGTTACTTAAACTTATACTAAAGATTAAACTTAGTGACCGCGTTTGATATTTTAAGCTTATTTTTAGGTGTTTGCGACTTGTTACATATTGTTCTAATAATTTTGATTAATTGTTTGGTTGGTAGAGGCTTAGCTTTAAAATTAATGCTTCCAAAAAAGTAAAAAAATATATATTATAGGTTAAGAGATTCTACAATATTAAGTGTGTTAATTGATGTCACTACCACATTTCTAGTTTGAGGGTATTTTTGTCATTTTGGGGGTTATTTGAATTTATTATAATTTATTTGAATTTATGGGAATTTTTAGGATTTATTTTAGAATTGTTTGATTGAAGGTTGACTAGGTTGACTTTGACTAGCATCGACCTTGGTAGGCTAACCTAGAAGCTAACCCTAGTTGTGTTTGGACTTGGTTAGGTCATGCAACCCTAGTTAGACTAGAGTTGACCTACGGTTTAGTCTTTTAACTCAAGATTAGAATAGAAGGCTTTTAGACACAAGTCATGACTTGTGGTTTTGAACCATTATTTTTAACTAAGCCCAACCCATTAGCCACTAGCCAAACCCTAACCCTAATCCATTGTGGCCAGCCACCTAACCTAGGGATTCCCACCCTATAAATAGTCTCCTCCATTAGGGCTAGCCTCTTTAGGAAAGAACAAGTTTTAGAAAGAGGTATTTTCCCAACTTCATAAATTCCTAGAAAATCCAAATTAACTCCTTTTTCCCTCAAACAAATTGCAATAGGTTTTAAATTAAGTTTTCTTGCTGTTGGTATATTTATTTCTCAGTTTCATAGCAATTTGGTGGAGTTTGGGGAGCAAGGAGACACCCCTCTTTGAAGCTTTTTGAGGACTTGTGACACCATTAGGTAAATCACTAAAACTCTTTGTTAGATGCTGTTTTTATTGCATAATAACCTTGATCTAAGGGTCCCCTAGCTAACCCTAGATTTCTGTAGGATTTTGTGTCCTTTTCGTGTCCTAAATGGACACGTATCAGTCCTAGTGTGATAGTGTTTGATGAAATGCCCCAATGGGTATTTCGATTTGGTTTTGGAAAAGATTCTGAATAGGAAATCGTATTTTTATGTGGATTGCATGTTCCTGACTGACTGGGAGTGATTTGGTGTCGTTTCGTGTCAGATTGGACATTTGGACACGCCGCGCGCGCATGGACTGCACTGTCCTGCTGCTCGGGGCAGATTGCTCACTGGTTAGGACACGAGGACACGTGAAACTCGACACACGCCTTGGGGCAGTAACTGACATGCCACGAGTCAAGTTTCAGATGACCACGTGGCGTGTCGAGGAAGAAATCACCATTGTACTGGTTTTGCACTAAGTCGTTCAGTCGACTTTTCGGCCATTGATACGGGCTTGGACACAGAGCTGGACACTTCGTGGACACGACTTAGGCACTTAGACACCTATCCTGATACCCCACCTAGCTACTGACACGACCACGAGACACTTGGACACTTGTGTTGTGTCCTAGACCTAGGTGCACACACGCACGAGGCAGTACACTGCTGTGCAGTGTCCTGTGCACTGTTTTAGTTTTTATTCGTGTGGACACGTCGTGTCACGATGTGGTGGACACGAGACACTTCCAATGACACGTGTACACCCTATATGTTAATTACCAACCTTTAACTTCGTGTCTTAGTTTATTTTTATGTGTCAAATTTTATTTACCCTAAATTTCTGAAACTAAATCATTTCCTGTATTTCCAGATTTTTGAATTAGAGTTTGGCAGTTGATTTGACCTAATTAATAATGTTATTAGCATGGTTTAAGTCTCTAAATTAGTTCTCATACTTATAATCTACTTGGGTTTCAATTTTTGTGTGAATTGGTTGATAATTGAATTCGAAATGGGGTTTTTGAATCATGGGACTGAACTGTCCAAAACTGAACTGTGATTTTGTTAATGAATTGATTCTTTCCTTTCCTTCCCTGTCCAGAAATAGACTGCCCCGCATATCACTCTTGTACACACACAGCAGCACACTCAATTACCTGTGACACACACTCTAGTATAGACATATTCCGATTGACAGTACCCCCCCCCACAGGTTTATGTATGTAAACACACACACTCACAATCTCATATGCAAACACTCACACATATTTGCTACTCTCATGCCTATATACACACATGCCTTCCCTCTCTCTATATACACATGTATGTATATATTGTAGGAACGAAATAGTAAAGCACAATACTCTAGAGGGGGGTGAATAGAGTTGGCAGCGGAATAATGCTAATTAAAAAAATGTTAGCAGCAAGATCACAGAATAATAATCACAACTAAGTAATGTAAAGGCAGAGATAAGAAAGCAAACGCAAAGACAGCGATGTATACTGGTTTCCCTCTGTTGAGGACTAATCCAGTCGGTAGAACTCTTGCTACCAGTTGAATCCACTATTGGCAAAACCGCAAGTTTTCTTACGAAGTCCTTGCAACTTTTACAACACGAGCTTTGATACGAAGAACTCGTCCAACTTCAATTGTGAAGAGGTATTCTTCTAATCAAGCCTTCTGATTACAATCACTCAGAAATTTCTAGACCGTACCGCACTGGCAAATCGACTAGAGGATTGTAATTGGCTTGGAATCTGAAATTTAAAGCTCAAGAAAACTCTTTGGAAGACTGAAAGCTTTAGATAGAGAGAAGATTAAAAGTGAATGAGCGAGTTAAAAAGATCGAAATCCTTCTCTATTTATAGGAATTCCAAAGACAGAATTTTGGCAGAATTCGGGCAAAACTCGATGAGGAAATCTCGGTCAAATCTGCAACTGCAGGAGGACCAAGTTCCAGTGAATTCAAAAATCAAAACGGCCACTAACCGAACTCTGGCCGAACTCTGGACGAGTTTTGTCAGGGTTAGGTTAGGTTTTTAAAAATAGATTTTGGAGATTTTTGAAAACCTTTTTGAAAACCTTTTTGAAGCTTTTGTTAATACGAATATTTTTCAAAACTAAGGACATTTTAAAAACATTTTGAAATCATTTTGGAATAGCCTATTTGCCAGTACGACTCGGTGTACAACGTATTCCTAGACTAAATAAAATAAAAAATACATTGCTCAAATAAATACAGACTCGAACAGGCAAATATTGCTTCAGTCTTGAACTGAGTAGATAGCCATTCTTGATCATGTCCAAGAGTCCGAGATATCCTGACTCATATATCCAGACAGACTTTGATCAATTATTAAAATCAGTTTGACCATATGACCAATGAGCCAACAATCTCCTCCATTTTGATAATTGACAAACTATGAATGATATAACATTTAAGCTTGAAATAAAATCAAAAATTGTTCATGTCCTGCATTTTCTCAAAAGAATGTTAGATATCTTTATTTTCTCCTCCGTTGTCACTTAGCAAAATAATTACAAAAGAGAAAAACTCCCCCGCAATCAATGCATAAATAACAAACAGTGAAGAAACATAAGAAAATAATCATGAAAAATTATGACAGATGGTAGAGACAGTAAAAAAAATAACATCACAGGCATGTATTTGTCTCAGGTAGTTAATAATGAAACATAGAATTATTTCACAGGCAGTTATTAAAGCAGATAAAGATGCTAAGTAAATAAACTGATGTGAACTATAAACTACTCATCTCATAAAGATAAAAAAATGTCCAAGAGACATAAAAATATCCAGTACAAGTCCTCAAAAGAAATACTGATAATAAAGTCTAAAAAGAAAAACTTGGAATGTCGGAGCATTTCCAAGTATACAGTAGATAATATCTAAGTCTCAAACATCAGATAACATATCACATATCCTCATCATCATCATCATCATCATCATCATCAGCATGACCGGCATGTCCAGAAGGACCAGCTGCAGAGGTACCAGCACCAGAAGGATGAGGAGGGACGCCAGTGTAAAACTCACCGACATAGTCTCGAGGAGGAGCACAGTCAGAACGGTACCAATCATATGCGTTACCGGGCTGAAAGTAGGCATGAACAGCCTCATCCTCACAGCGGTAACCAGAGAAAGCTGGATCTCTAGGAATGGAACCGGCAGAATGTCCAGTCTGGGCAAAACGAAGATCAGCTAAAGAATTTGCAATCGCCTGATAACGAGTGACGTCGCGGAACTCACATTTGCGGGCCATATCTGTCATCGAGATGTGTAAATCCGAAAGGTGCTGGTGTATGCCCTCAAATGTCATGGCATACTGCTGAGGAGGTGGAGGAGGTAGAGCAGTAGCAGGAGCAGTAGGAGGAGCAGCAGCAGTCATACTGCGACGAAATAACTTCAGAAACTTGGGCTCAGGGTCTTGAGTACAAGTTGATAAATCAATGTCGAAATGCTGAAAGATGCGTGGGAGAATCATCGCATAAGAGAGATTTCTATCTCTTGCACGACAACGTCCCATCATCTAGATAATGGTCTTAGGGGCAAAAAATGGAATCCCCTTAAGAATGTGGTACATAGCAGATAATTCAAGAGAAGTGACATCATCCTTTGAAGTAGATTTCGGAAGGAGAGTGGAGTAAATGATACGGTGCAATTCATAATTAAACAAGTTCAAGTTGTTTGCCTTGAACTTTCCAGAGCAAACTCGATCAGGTGCACAGAGTTCCACTTTGAAACTAGTAAGTGTCGTGCCGTCGGAGAGATCAAATTCAGTGATATCAACAAGCGGTTCACCTTCGTTGGGAATACCAAGGATTTTCGCTAAGACAACATCATTGAAATTGATATCTAATCCTCCAACACGAGTACTTACGTCAAACGTATTTAATATGATATTGCAGTAGAACAGTCTGATGGCATTAGTTGCTATTGGGAAACAAAGTTTAACAAAATATTGTAACCCTAATGCCTCAAAGAAAGGGCGGTGTTCTGGAAACACAGTCCACTTGATGTGAGCGCCTGTGCATATGGATCTCATGGAGAAGTCTCCATACCACAGTAGGGCTTGATCTAGGGTTTGAAAGTAAAACCCGTCGAATGTGCCATCGCTAGATTGGACTGGTGAAAAGAAGGAATCCGTGGGTGGATTCGAAGATGAACCTTCCTCACTAGGATTGGTTGTCTTCTTCCTCTTGAAGGGGTTAAATCCCTTAGGTGCCATTTGTACAATAAAATTTAATAGCATAAAATTGAAAGGAGGGGAAATAAGGAGTTATACCTCCCGAGATTCGAATATGTTGTAGAGAACAACGAACTCCGCACGAATCCAAAGTTTGGATTGATTTCACCACTTGGATTGGAAGAGAAGGGGTAGTGAAGAACTAGGGTTAGGGCTGCTCTCGCGTGGCTGCTGTTGCTATTTTGATATAGTTTAGAAGCAATAAAAAAGAAAGGCTCTCGGGTTCTGGTTATATAACCTGATACCTTCAACCGAACTCGGGCCGAATTCGGTCCGAAGTCTGGCCGAATTCGCCTGGGATTGGTTTGAAACACTTTCTTTTTCATTGGCTCATTTCAAATATTTAATTCAAAGATTAGTAATTTTGACATTAAAATAATATAATTAATGTTATTTTATAAATTAAATTTTGTTACACAGCGACTGTTTCAGATTAGCTGTAGGAGTACTGTCCCAGCTGGCGGAGGTTCACTGGGGAACTCTTAAATACCGCTTCGCTTCAACCGTAGTTTTGTGACAGACAGACTCTTTATTGTCTTGTCTCTAACACAGTTTTTGCATATTGAAATAAAATCATAAAATAAAATTAATTAACATTATTGACGTCCAAAATTCCTAATTCTCGACGTAAATAATTGAAACGATCTTCTGCTAGAGGTTTTGTGAAAATGTCAGCTAATTGATTCTCAGTATCTATGTACACAAGGTCAATATCTCCATTTTGATGATGATCTCTAAGAAAATGATGTCGGATCTCGATATGCTTAGTACGAGAATGACATACTGGATTCTTAGTCAAATTAATAGTGCTCGTGTTATCACAGAAAATGGGAATATGTGTATAAAATAAATCATAGTCTTCTAAGGTTTGTTTCATCCATAAAATCTGAGCACAACAACGTCCTGCGGCGATATACTCAGCCTCTGTTGTTGATAGGGCTACTGAATTTTGCTTTTTACTAAACCATGAGACTAAAGCCTTGCCTAAGAAATGACATGTGCCACTGGTACTTTTTCTATCAACTTTGCATCCAGCAAAATCTGCATCCGAGTAACCAATAAAGTCAAAGGACTTAGTTTTGGGATACCATAAGCCAACAGAAGAAGTGCCCTTAAGGTATCGAAAGATACGCTTAACTGCGCACAGATGTGATTTCTTTGGATTAGCTTGAAAACGTGCACACAGGCAAACACTGAACATAATATCTGGACGACTAGCAGTTAAATAAAGTAAACTACCGATCATACCTTGATACTTACGTGTGTCGACCGGCTTGCCTTGTTCATCAATATCAAGCTTTGTTGAAGTTGCCATTGGAGTGCCAATTGGTTTGACATTGTCCAGATCAAACTTCTTTAGCAAATCTTTTGTGTACTTGGCTTGATTTATGAACGTCCCATTGTCAGTTTGTTTGATTTGCAGTCCTAGAAAGAATTTCAGCTCTCCCATCATGCTCATCTCAAACTCATTCTGCATACACTTAGAAAATTCTTGACACCGAGATTCATCAGTAGATCCAAATATAATATCATCAACATAGACTTGTATCAAGAGAAGCTTACCATTAAAGGACTTAATAAAAAGTGTAGTGTCAACCTTGCCTTTTAAAAAACTGTTGTCAAGTAGAAAAGAGCTTAGACGATCATACCAAGCACGAGGGGCTTATTTCAGACCGTATAAAGCTTTCTTCAACTTGAAAACATGATCAGGGTTTTTAAAATCTGTAAAACCTGGAGGTTGTGCTACAAAAACTTCTTCTTTTATAAAATCATTTAAAAATGCAATCTTGACATCCATTTGAAATAATTTGAAATTATGAAAACATGCAAATGCACATAACATGCGAATGGATTCTAATCTCGCAACTGGGGCATAAGTCTCATCGTAGTCGATACCTTCTTTCTGATTGTATCCTTGAGCTACGAGTCGAGCCTTATTACGAGTCACTAAACCATTCTCATTCAGTTTATTTCAAAATACCCAACGGGTACCAATGACCGGATGATCAATAGGCTTGGGAACAAGTTCCCAAACTTGATTCCGTTCAAATTGGTTTAATTTCTTTTGCATAGCATCTATCCAAAAACTATCACTACATGCTTCATCAATAGTTTTGGGTTCTAGCTGTGAAAAGAATGCAACACTAGAAACAATATCTCTACTGGATGTACGAGTACTTACACCTTTGGTAATATCACCAATTACCAAATCCTTTGGATGATCAGCCATAAATTTTAATCATTTCGACAGACTCTGGAGGTAGCTGGTTCCTGGATCTTCTCTAGGAGGATCAGCTAGTGCCGAGCTTGGTTGAGAATCAACTGTTGTTGAGCTTGGTACAGTTGGATCTTCGTCATTATTATCGATAGTCATTTGATTCAGTTAATCAAAAGTGACGTTGATTGACTCTTCAATGATCATGGTTCGTTTGTTGAAGACTCTGTATCCTTTGCTCTTGGCCGCATAACCTAAAAATATACCTTCATCGGCATTTTCGTCAAACTTTTCCAAATTGTCTTTTGTATTAAGAATAAAGCATTTACAACCAAATATTCTAAAATATGAATCAGATGGAATTCTATCAAACCATAACTCAAATGGAGTCTTCTTCGATTTGGGTCGAATTAGAACTCTATTGAGAACAAAACAAGCTGTATTGACAGCTTCAGCCCAGAAATATTTGGGTAGACTAAACTGGTTTAACATTACTCTGGCCATTTCGGATAGAGTTCTGTTCTTACGTTCCACAACTCCATTTTGTTGTGGAGTCCTAGGGCAGGAGAACTCGTGTATAAAACCGTGTGTGTCACAAAATTACTCAAACTCTGCATTCTCGAATTCGCCACCATGATCGCTTCTAATACGAGTGATCATGTAACCTTTTTCATTCTGGACTTTCTTACAAAAGGCAACAAATTCGGATAATGCATCATTCTTGCTTGTCAAGAAGTATACCCACGTGTATCTAGAGTAATCATCTACAATTACAAAATCATATAGCTTACCTCCGAGGCTAACAACTCCGCTAGGACCAAATAAGTCCATATGTAGCAATTGTAGAGGTCTAGTAGTACATACTGCGTTTACTGAATCCTTCTTGGATCTGGTAGCTTTGTTCTTTTCACATTAGCTGCATACCGAATCCTTCTTGAATGTTATGTCTGGTAAACCGCGTACTAGCTTCTTTGTGGATAATCTTGAGATTGTGCCCATATTTGCGTAACCAAGTCTCATATACCACAGATGACTCTCATCACTTTAGCCATTAAGCATCTACCTGAAATGTTAGTTTCTTCCAACAAATAGAAAACATATATGTTGTCTTCCCTGATACCTTCAAAGATAGTACTACCAGTTGAGCTATCAACTATAGTACATTTGTCTTTGCCAAAGTTGATACCATAACCATGACCAGCTAGATGACTTACGCTGAGTAGATTATGTTTCAACTCGGTAACCAGACAGACATCCTTAATCACAGGATAGGGAGACTTACCAACATCACCGATACCAATGATATACCCTTTCAAGTTGTTACCGAAGGAGACATAACCTTCCTTCTTTTTCTTCGATAGTGTTACAAATAATGTAGCGTCACCGGTCATATGCCGTGAACAACCGCTGTCGAGGATCCATTTGCTTTTAGCATGTAAAAGGTGTTCCACCTACAAAACAGTTTGCAGATGAAACTTTTGGTACCCATTTCTTGTAGGATCCTGAAATGTTAGCCTTTGGTATCCATGCATAAATATTTAAATCAACAAGCTTTCTGATTCTACATGCAGATGAAATATGACCAATGAGGCCACAATAATGACATTGTGCATGTTTAGTGTTGAAAGCTGAGTGATGTGTACGGTTGGTAGGTTTAGGTTTTCTAGTATAGAAGAAAGCATACCTATAATCCTATTTGGGCTTAACCTTTTGGGATAAAGGTTTGATAGGGTTAGGTCTGACAGTGTTTGGCTTGGGAATGTTCCGATTTTTCGGTAAGTGACACGTGTTAGGGTAGGAAGCAGCAGTTTCAGGCTGTTTTCCTAACCTAATTTCCAATCTTTTGGAAGTGTCATACAACTTAGTATAATCAGAAGTGAGTATTTCCATTCTGATTTGTGCACTTTGAAGACTTTTCTTCTCTTTAGAAAGTTCTTCTTTCAGTTGGTCAATAACCTTGTCTTTCTCTTCAGATGACTTGGTAGTCTCGTGTAATAAGAGCTTAATAGAGGAAAGCTCACCAGACTCACTAACATTATTTCTAACCTCAGCTAGTAGGTTGGTAAGTCTTCCTATTTCTCCTTTGTACTCTTTGAGTACCTTCTTAGAGGTCTGATATTTACTACGCAGTTTCCTGTAATCACTTATCAGTTCACTGAAGGCATCTCCTAATTGCTCAAAGGTGAAGTCATCATATGTACCAACTACAGGTTCAGTAGGTACCTGATCGGATGCCATAAAGCATACGTTTGTAGCGTCTTCTGATTGTTCATCTTCTGAGTCGCTGGCTTTACTTTCATGCCATATGCTGGTGTTGGCATATCTCTGAGATGTTGATCTCTTCAGGTTCCCTTTTTCAAACCTGTTGCTCTTCTTGCTTGATGATGAGTTTTTAGGACAATCCTTCTTCATGTGTCCCTTCTTCTTGCAGCCATAGCAGACATCATCATTTTGATACCAGTTGTTGTTGCTATTGTTTTCTTTGGCTTTCTTCTCATATCTCATGAATCTTTTGAATTTCCTTGCTAGGAGTGCTTGATCTTCAGCATCAGATTCACTGCTGTCTGAATCACCTTCAGCAGCTTTTCTGTGCTGAGCCTTGAAAGCGATCGTCTTCTCCTTTGGTGCAGGCTCTTCAAAATCTTGTAGCTCCAGTTCATGAGTGAGTAGCTTACCCATGAATACTTCGAGGGACATAGTTGTGAGGTCGTTCCCTTCAATGATCGCAGTAGCCTTTGGAATCCAGTTCTTGGTAAGTGCTCGCAGGAGTTTGCGAATCTTTTCATGGTTACTGTACTCTTTGCCTAGGGAGGACAAAGGATTTACAATATTCAAGAATCTTTCGAACATCTGAGTAACTGTTTCGTTGGGCTTCATCTTGAACACCTCATACTCTTGAGTAAGTCTGCTGACTTTTGATTCTTTGACTTGAGTCGTGCCTTCATGTGTGACTTCAAGAAGCTTCCACACTTCATTAGCAGTTGTGCAGATAGATACCCTGTTAAATTCAGTTCTGTCTAAAGCACAAAATAAAGCGTTAATAGCACGTGCGTCAAGACTGGCCTTTTTCTTTTCTTTTTTTGTATATCTGTTATAGGGTTTTTTAACTAAAACTCCATCAACATTTATATGAGGTGGCTTTTGATAGCCATCAATAACAATAGACCATAAATCAAAGTCAAGAGATTTCAAGAAGAAACTCATCCGTGTTTTCCAATAGGTATAGTTCGTACCATCAAACAGTGGAGGTCTGTTTGTGGCCTGGCCTTCACTTGTGAATTTCACAGTTGCCATGTGTTGTGTTGTGATCTATATAACAATTAATTAAATGAATAAATAATTGCAATCTTACCTTGCTTTACCTGTAACACCCGCTCTGATACCAATAGTAGGAACGAAATAGTAAAGCACAATACTCTAGAGGGGGTGAATAGAGTTGGCAGCGGAATAATGCTAATTAAAAAAATATTAGCAGCAAGATCACAGAATAATAATCATAACTAAGTAATGTAAAGGTAGAGATAAGAAAGCAAATGCAAAGACAGTGATGTATACTGGTTTCCCTATGTTGAGAACTAATCAAGTCGGTAGAACTCTTGCTACCAGTTGAATCCACTATTGGCAAAACCGCAAGTTTTCTTACGAAGTCCTTGCAACTTCTACAATGCGAGCTTTGATACGAAGAACTCGTCCAACTTCAATTGTGAAGAGGTATTATTCTAATCAAGCCTTCTGATTACAATCACTCAGAAACTTCTAGACCGTACCGCACTGGCAAATCGACTAGAAGATTGTAATTGGCTTGGGATCTGAAATTTAAAGCTCAAGAAAACTCTTTAGAAGACTGAAAGCTTTAGATAGAGAGAAGATTGAAAGTGAATGAGTGAGTTAAAAAGATCGAAATCCTTCTCTATTTATAGGAATTCCAAAGACAGAATTCTGGCAGAATTCGGGCAGAACTCGATGAGGAAATCTCGGTCAAATCCGCAACTGCAGGAGGACCAAGTTCCAGAGAATTCAAAAATCAAAACGGCCACTAACCGAACTCTGGCCGAACTCTGGCCGAACTCTGGCCGAACTCTGGCCGAGTTCTGTCAGGGTTAGGTTAGGTTTTTAAAAATAGATTTTGGGGATTTTTGAAAACCTTTTTGAAAACCTTTTTGAAGCTTTTGTTAATACGAATGTTTTTTAAAACTAAGGACATTTTAAAAACATTTTGAAATTATTTTGGAATAGCCTATTTGCCAGTACGACTCGGTGTACAACGTATTCCTAGACTCAATAAAATGAAAAATACATTGCTCAAAGAAATACAGACTCGAACAGGCAAACATTGCTTCGGTCTTGAACTGAGTAGATAGCTATTCTTGATCATGTCCAAGAGTCCGAGATATCCTGACTCATATATCCAGACAGAGTTTGATCAATTATTAAAATCAGTTTGACCATATGACCAATGGGCCAACATATATTATATATGAATATCATATATGTATGTAATGTATATATGTAAAGTAATGTATATACAATGTAGGTGGCCTACACATATGTGTATATATGATTTGAGCCTATATATATATATATATATATATATATATATATATATATATATATATATATATATATATATATATGTGTGTGATGGTTCCAAATGAATATAAATTATAACCTAATATGATGTATATAAATATGCATATGTATATCTATGTAATATTGAATGCCTAATGTAATGTATCTAAATAAATAGGTATATTGATAAATAAGTTAGACATGTTGAATGTATGCTAGTTATATAGCATATAGCTATATTGTGATAATGTGATATAGTTGGGATAGGCTTGGTTCAGGCTTGCATAGCCTTGTAGTGGTGTGTACTAGCTAGTATAGGCTTGTATGACCTAGTATAGACTAGTGTAGACTAGTAAGACCAATTTAGACTTGTTAGACCTAGTTTGACCATAGTTGACCTAGTTTGACTTCTAGGGTTGACCAGAGTTGACCAGGAGTTGACTTTGGCCTAGATTGACCTAGATTCATATAGAATGCATTGAATTGCATCTTGTTATCATTTTAGACTTGTTGTGACTTGTGCTGTTATGATTAGGAGCCAGACACCTCTCCTCGGACAGTATATTTCATCCGGACACTCAGATACCAGGCGAGTACATTCTCTGATCATTTCATATCCTGCTTAGAATTATTTTCCTGCTTTAAATTACTTTACTTGATACTGTCACGTTGGTCACACGAATTAGTACTATATGGATCCCTTCTTGAGATGTTATCCCCTCAGGGAGCATCGTATACTACATGTTCTGTGCGTTTCACTTGCATGGTGTATCACTATGCTTCATTGGTTCATTGATCACTTGTGACATGTACTCTCATGATCACAGAGTCTTCCTTGAATCCTTATCCCATTTAATGGATTTTCTAGAATCCCCATTTATGGGACTACCATGTACCATCCTTCGGGGGCCGTTACATGGAATCATAACATAACCTGGTTGGATCCTTGTGTATTGATTGGGGGTACGGGGGAGTAGAAGTAGACATGTGAATAATACCCAAGTAGTATCTCATTAGAATCATTCCGTAGTGTCTCATCAGAATCATCCTATGCCAATTACATGTCTATATTGTACTCTGACTCACTAGCCACTGTTAGTTCTCTATGTATAGTAGATATTTCAATTACAGTTCTCTCTTTCTGTTTACATACTGCATTCTTTCAGTACCTGCATTTTACTTTACTTCATGATTATATTTTCTAACCTGCTATGAACTGTTGAGATGTATTACGCTCGCTCCTGTCCTGACTGGACCTGTTGAAAATATTACAGAGGACGAGGAGGAGGCCTGTGTGGATACCTTCTACGGGGCAGCCCTAGACGACACTTGTGAGCTGGACTCTCAGGAGGACCCAGCTTTAGCTGATGACATTACCCCCACTGCCTAGACTAGCTTAGTTAGGCCTTGTCTTACTTATGTTGTCTTTAGGCTAGTAATTAGACTTATTTCTGTCTTTGAGATCTGAGTTGTATATATTCTTTCATATTCAGTAGCTGAGACTTGTATTTCTGGATATTTGCTGAGATGTTATCTTAGACTTTCTGATCATCTGTATTTCTTTGAGTTTATATCATATCGTGCTTTCTTCTTCCTTAGTTGTGATTGAGTTTACATTCTGCTATGTCACCCCCATTCGGATAGTATAAACTGTTTAGAATTATATTGTTAGATGTTGTGACCTAGGACAGCGTTCTACTGCCGATACTGCGGCGTAGGCTGGACGTACCCACGTCTCGTGCCCTTACTCTAGGGTGCGGGTCGTGACAATTGATCAAATATTAATTGGTAAAATACCGATACCGAAAAAAAAACTGACCGAATACCGATTTAACCGAAACCAAAAAAACCGATTCTAAATGGTTCGATATTGGTATTGATTTTTCAAATACCGATTTAAAAAAATACCAAAAAAATTGACCAAATACCGATCGATTATACCGACGCTCACCCCTACTCGCGGGGTTAGCCAGGGGGACCCCCTCTCTTCCACCATTTTCATCATTGCGACAGAAGCTCTCAGCAGAAGCCTAAATAGCATGCCCATAATGCCCGGGTTCTACTACTTCCATACCACTACCGGCTGCCCACTTATCACTTATCTGGCGTACGCGGACGACGTCCTCATCTTCTCCTCCGGAGACTTCGGTTCGATCAAGGTGGTTCTCAGTACGCTCGCTCGATACACCAGATGCTCCGGTCAGCGCGTCAATAGCAACAAGAGCGTTATCTATACCCATCACAAAGCTGACAGATCCTGCTCAGTTGTGCTCTCCAACATGACCTCGTTTGCCACAGGCTACCCGTCTTTCCTGTACTTGGGTTGTCCGCTGGTTTACGGTAAGACAAACGCAGGAATATACGAGCACCTTGTTGATAAGATCCGTAAACTGATCACGGGTTGGCACAATGCTACACTATCTCTCGAGGGCAAAATGATTCTTATCAAGCACATTCTTTCCTCCATCCCGTTGTACACCCTAACCGTATGCTCCCCTCCCAAGAAGGTCCTCCACTCTCTTGAATCCCTATTTGCCAAGTTCTTCTGGGGTCATAGCGACGGTAAGGACAAACACCACTGGGCCAGTTAGGACACCATGGCCAAACCCACTAAAGAAGGAGGTCTGGGATTCAGCAGACTTGCCGACATCGTGGACGCATGCTCCATGAAGCTGTGGTGGAAGTTGCGTTCGGAGAGCTCGATGTGGATGAGGTTCATGAGAGCTAGATACTCCAGATTCTATCATCTGTCGGAGGCGGACACTAACAGCAGATCTTCGGCGTCGTGGCGTCGCATAACTCGGGGACGCAACCTCGCAGAACCTTTAATTCGTCTTCAGTTGGGCGATGGTCGCGTATCGGTCTGTCTGGAACGGTGGCTTGGCGTAGACACCATCCAGCCCAACGGTCGAACTCCGCGGGGATGCAAAATTAGGGATATGTGGTAGGATAGTGCCGGATGGAATTGGAAGAGGGTCAGAGATTGGCTCGGGCAGCCGGCGGTTGACAATCTACTTACAGCTAACCTGCGGGCCATCGACTCGCCCGACACGTGGAGATGGTTCCCTAACCCGAGTAGGACTTTTACTATGGCTTCCGTCAGAATCGTCGCTAGAGGCATTGACATGTCGGATACCGCGTACGCTAAGTTTTGGCATTCTTGCATTCCCATCAAATGGTCTATCCTTATCTGGCGTGCACTTCGCCGAAAACTTCCGACGGACGACTCCATCAGATCTATCGGATTTAGCCTCGCGTCCAGATGCCACTGTTGCGCGGAGCCCACTTCAGAATCGGCAGAGCACATCTTTCTTTTTGGCGAACTGGCGTCTCAGATTTGGCTCAATCTTCATAATAGACTTAGTCTGGTCCCCCTGACTGGGGGCCTCAACGATCTCCTGACCAGCTGGAGCTGCTCCTACGGATATCAGATCGTCGTAGCCGCTGGTATTTAGGCCCTATGGAAGAACATGAAGAAATTCAGATATGAAGGCCGTCAACTCCTCCCTCCTCAATTATACAGAGAGGTCATCAGACAAATTCTCAAAGCTAGGAGGCGATGCTCTCACGCCCCCAACACTTTTTGGGAGGCCCTTGTTCAGGCCTCTTTCTGGGTTCTCGCGCTTCCCCTGTCAGTAGGCGTCGAGATCCGGTTCCATTTTGGGCGCTGCCTGCGCAGTTTGTTTTATTTTGTTCTGGCCGGGTCGTGTGCGCTTACTTGTATAGGCTTCGGCATTTTGCGCCTATTACTTCAATAAAGTTTCGTTTCCTTAAAAAAAGAAAAAGAAATATATATTTTTTTGAAATATATATATATATATATATATATATATATATATATATATATATATATATATATATATATATATATATATATATTCCTCAAATAAATATTTAATTTAATAGCAAGTTGATATATAAGTACTAGTATTTCTTTATAAAGCTATTTTATTTAGACCATATAACCAAAAATAAGTTCCAAATATGTATATACCCATATTTGCACAGATATTTGTATCCCAAAATCCAGAACTTGAAAAAGACATTTTCTAGGAAAATCTCATCATTCACTAAAAACAAATATCATATTATAACAAATGCATATATATCATATTTAATACTTATTTATAAAATTCTAAAAATTACCATTTAAATCAAATAATTAAGAAATATTTCAAAATTTGTGGGAAAAGGAGTTATAAATCTACCCACCTTAAAAATAATTTCGACCTCGAAATTCTAATTCATAACTATTCCTTAAAAATTCGAAAGAAAGTCTATTTTTACCTTAATCTCCTTAAATTTTAAATCCTCAAAAATAGTTTGTATCCTTCTCCTAGCCATTTTGTGACTACGAAACCTCGAGGACTTCTACCCACCTTTGGTCATACTACTCTCTCAAAGGTTTGTCACTAAAACTTTATAACCTTCCATCTAGTTGCTAGAATCATTACCCATAGATA
This sequence comes from Iris pallida, assembly GCA_029216955.1. Taxonomy (NCBI): domain Eukaryota; kingdom Viridiplantae; phylum Streptophyta; class Magnoliopsida; order Asparagales; family Iridaceae; genus Iris; species Iris pallida. The sequence goes on from JANAVB010024341.1 coordinate 26,201, forward strand.
TCTAAGACATATGGCATCTTTAATTCCCCTATATCTATCAAACAACTAAAAATTAAATAATCAAGTAATATTATACTATAACTTAAGAATTTCTGATAAATTCTAGACAGCATGATCGTTCATCACCCCGAAATAGGAAGAGACGAAAATCAATGGTTCAGAAGGCAAGGAAGAATAATCGAGAGCAAATATAAAATTTCAAGGACGTAGAGAAATTTCTAGGAGAATTTTTCAAGGCAGTGTGTATTGAGATTTCTAAGGTTTAGTCATAGTCGCAGGCTCATATCAGTACAGTTACGTAACTGATACAAATATGCTCCCACCTACGTGGGCCACCAAAAAAACTTGTCACGACCCACATCTGCTTTGGACGCAAGCTCGTGAGCAAGCCAGCTACAAATCAAGCAGACTCCAGCCCGACTCGAATACGTAAACGCCATCAAAAGCATGGTAAACTGCCAACTCATGGCAAGGCAAAACTGTCACGCCCCAGAACCAGAATACTGGAGAGCGGGGGCAAACATAGCCAGCTACGTATATTGAAGTGCAACCCACCTCGCTATACGGTTACGACTGTCTAGATACATGAGGGTTTAACTACAATCCATCAGTCTCCTATGGTCAATAACAAGCCTAAATGTCTCAATCTCAAGCAAGCAAGTAAAGTTACAAGATGTAAGATTACCAAATATACAATAGTAAGGCGTCCTAGACATTACATATTCAGCTGATCATGAAGCTAGTCGTTACAACATGCGAGGACTAGCAAGAGTTCAGTAATACATGATCAACACTAGGATTTGTCAATCATGTTACAGCCCGTAGGCAGACAGTAAATATGGTATGCAATACGAGCTAACATGTGCTCGTCGGCTAAACACCTCAAAACAATAATTTTACAATAGAGTGGAAGAGCCAAAAAAAACCCACTCGTTGCCCTGGTTACGCCTGCTGGTCACCATCGGGCTGGAAAGTCGGTAGATCCTCTGGAGCTGTTCCGAAATCTGGCCATATAAAACCAGCTGGGTCAGATCCCAGAAAGAGCAAGTGCCACAAAGGAGGCTTCACTTAAGAACTAAAACCAGCATATCAGAAACTAAAATTAAAGTAAGTATGAAAGAGCCTGATAATAAAAAATAATAACAGTCGTATTAGAGTACGAGGGAACCATTCAAGTAGCCAGGTCACAAACCTTAAACCAAATAAGGACCGGGATTATAACCCTTCACCTGAATAGAACTCCGTCTCTAAATCTTGTTGGTAAAGTAAAACATGACGAGCATGACGTGGGGTGCAATAAGACAATAAATGAAGAAAGGACACAGAACTGCTCCGGGAGACAGGTTACAATCCTTAAACCAAACGAGGACGGGGGTTGTACCCCTTCGCCTGAACAGAACTTAGCCTCTGATCTTTATTGTTAAAAAGTGACAATCATGCGATCATGCTTGCAATATTCGAGCACTGAATATACACCATACAATCGCTCACGGCCAATCAGTGACTACGACTTTCTACATTAGCTAACTAGGGTTATCACAAGCATTAGTTACTAGCAATATGCAATAAGATGTTCCTCCAGCCACAAGTCCTGCAGCTAATCCAGGTTATCTTGGCGAATTGGATTCATTAAGCAATGCCTCATTCTTTTCCATATATTGGTGAATTTAGACTTGTGCCCTACTCATCGGCAGGCTACAAGTCCAACAATGGTGGCCGGGATAACGGGATCGCCTGTAACTGGAGAAATCTCTCATGACTACTGAATTATTCTAGTTATTAGCCTTAGCTATTTACAGTAGGTACCCCTGACCGTGGTACTCAGGGATCCCTATCCTAGACATGATGCAAAATATTACCGGTTCATTTTCTACAAACACAATCACCCACGGTGTCCAGGCCATTCAATTCTGTCATGACATGCTAGCCGTCGCAACAGCATTCGAGATATATATCATGTCAAATTCACTGTCAAGAGTGCGCCACATGGGCCACTATCATGTCATATCATTTGTCAAAAGTGCACCACAACGGGTCACCATCGTGTCATAGAACATATTTAAAATTAATATTTAACCTAGTATAAGCATATATGCAATAACTAAATATAAACAGGGTACAGAAGCTGTGGAGGAATCATGCGGCTCAGGAGACAAGAACATGCGACAAAAGTATTCAGGGCTCATGCGGCTCAGGGTGAGGGGCGCAGAACTTCCACATACGAACTCTAAATGAGGTGCTCCAAAGATATTCGAAAAGGCAAGACAAAGATCTAAAACTTTCATGTTTTAATTTTTTGAAATTCTGGCTAGAAAATAGCTAACTTGGCAAAAACAGTCATTCTATGCACTTTTTACGCCAAAATTCAATTCTGCGTAAAATACTCAAAAGGTAAGGGTTCCAGCATAAAATTTCACATTCATGATACAATCCTGCGTAAAATACGCATAAACAGGGTTTCCTACATAAAATTTCACATTCAGGATACTATCCTGCATAAAATACGCATAAACAGGGTTCCCTACATAAAATTTCACATTCAAGATACAATCCTGTGTAAAATACGCATAAACAGGGTTCTCTGCGTAAAATTTTACATTCAGGATACTATCCTGCGTAAAATACGCATAAACAGGGTTCCCTGCGTAAAATTTCACATTCAGGATACAATCCTGCGTAAAATATACATAAACGGGGTTTCCTGCGTAAAATTTTACATTCAGGATACTATCCTGCGTAAAATACGCATAAACAGGTTTTCCTGCATAAAATTTCACTCAGCCGACATGAAAAATTCGAAAAACTTATTTTGGCCATAAAAACTTTATTTTAACTCGAAATGAGGTGAATCAAAAACCAAATTCATACGAAATTCTGTGCACTTGCTCATGGAACTATTAGTTTTCGAAAATAACAAATTTTAGTAGATCAAAACCAAGAAAAACTCCATAAACTTATAAAACCCCAAGTTACAACGTAGATCTAGAAGAATCTGTCCCTAAAAATCAAAAACTCCAAGTTCCAAAGAGGCTTATAATCATGTAAAGAAGAGAATGGAACAATAAAATTTGAGATCCATCATGAAGCAAGTTGCACTTGCCTAGGGCTCTTGGGTGTAGGTGGAGAGGAGTAAATGAAGAAGAAGAAGAAGAGTTATTGAAGTGATAATGAGGAGAGAGAAGAGAGTGGGATTAATAAATGGTGAGGGTAGGGGTAGGTAGGGATTGGTTCATAAATAAAACCAAACCAAGCCAAACCGAACCGAACCAAGCAATAAAAAAATTCCAAAGTAGACCAAGCAAGGAGTCATGCAATACGAGTCAAAATACGTACACGTATACCAAAATACGTAATACGAACCATGGTCATTACAACTCTACCCACCTTAAAAGAATTCTGTCCTCGGAATTTAATTAAGAGGCTAGAGAGGCAAGGACAAGCTATATTTATGCAATCTACCATGCAATCATTCATTTCAAGTAAGGAATTTAGAGCGTAAGGCATAAGAAATACATTATACCTTACGAGTCAAATAGGTCGGGATATCGCGATCGGATATCATCCTCACGCTCCCATGTTGACTCACTCAAAGAGTGATGACCCCAAGCAGCTCGGACTAACTTGATAGTCTTGTTCTTGAGTATCTTCTTTCTCCAGTCCAATATAGACACGGGCCTTTCCTCATACGAAAGGTTGGTACCAACAACCAATTCTGAATGATCCAGGATATGGCTCGTGTCCGGGATATACCATCGTAGTTGGGATACATGGAACACGTCATGCACCTCACTCAGAGACGACGGAAGAGCGAGACGATATGACACATCTCCTACTCGCTCTAGGATATCGAACGACCCTATAAACTTAGGACTAAGCTTTTCCCGTACGCCGAAACGAATGACGCCACGGTTAGGCGAGATCCTAAGGAATATATGGTCGCCGACAGAAAATTCAAGGGGATGTCGATGAAAATCGATCCAATGGCATTGGCGATCTTGTGCAACGCGAAGATGATCTCTAACTCTCCTGTCTACCTCAACTGTTGAGTGATCATTTCTGGACCAAGCATCTGCCTCTCTCTAACATCATCCCATGCTAGCGGGGATCTGTACTTCCTGCCATACAGTGCCTCGAACGGTGCCATCTGGATCGTACAGGTGATCTTCCCACGAACCACCGAAGTCGAGCATACAAGATCTTAACATATCCTCAAGAGTCTGGATCGTGCGCTCCGACTGACCATCTGTCTGCGGGTGATAAGCTGAGCTGAACTGGAGGTGAGTTCCCAAATTCTCTTGCAGACTACGCCAAAAGTACGACGTGAATCTTGAATCTCTATCCGAGGTGATACTGACTGGTACACCGTGAAGTTGGATGATCTGCCTGAGGTACATCTCTGCTAGCTGAGCCATCGATTGACCAACTCTGAATGGGAGAAAGTGAGACACCTTCGTGAGCCGATCAACTATAACCCAAATAGCATCTCTACCGGCCGGTGACCTAGGTAATCCAGTCACGAAATCCATGGTTATATGCTTCCACTTCTATTCTGGAATTGGCAAGGGCTGAAGAAGTCCAGATGGCCTCTGATGTTCAGCCTTGACTTGTTGGCAAACCAAAACCGAGAGACAAGCCGAGCTATCTCCCTCTTCATGCTATTCCACCAAAGTGCTGACGGATATTTCGGTACATCTTCATGCCCCAGGATGAATCGAATACTGAGAACTGTGAGCTTCGGTCATGACTTCCTGTCTGATATCTCGACTGGATACAGAAAGACGCTTACCATGTCGAAGGGTACCGACTTTATGGATACATAATTTTGGTCTTTGCCCTGCTACACATTCTGTCCTAAGCCGCTGAAGCTTAGAATCTGATGATTGAGCTATCTTGATCCTCTCAAATATACTGGGCTGAACTTGCATGGCCATCAATGCCACACTGGTAGGAAGGACAACTTCTATACCCATCTTCTAAAGATCTGCTAACAATTCTGGTTGCGCTGTCAGAAAATAGACTCCAGCTCTCCTGCTCAATGCATCTGCAACAACATTGGCGTTTCCAGGATGATACTGCAGGTTGACATCATAATCCATAAGCAGCTCTAGCCATCTCCTGACGCATGTTAAGATCCTTCTGAGTGAACACATACTTTAGGCTCTTGTGATCGATGAAAATCTCTACCCTATCTCCATAAGTAGTGTCTCCAAAGCTTTAGTGCAAACACCACGGCTGCCAGCTCCAAGTGGGTTGGGTAATTTCTCTCATGATCACGAAGTTGTCGTGACGCATAAGCTATTACCTTCCCATGCTGCATCAAAACACATCCTAAACCTTTGCCTGAAGCATCACAATACACTGAAAATCCTTCGGTCCCATCTGGAAGTGTTAGAATGGGCGCCGTCATCAAGCCTCGCTTCATCTTCTCAAAAGAATCCTGATATTCTGATGTCCAAGTAAACTGCACATCCTTGCGGGTTATCTACATCAACGGCGCTGAAATTTGGGCAAAGTCTGAAACAAATCGCCGGTAGTAGCCGGTCAATCCAAGAAAACTGCAAACTTCTGCAACTGTGCTAGGCATGGCCACGTCTTAATAGCCACGATCTTCTGGGGATCCACTTCTACTCTCCTCTGGTGATGATATGACCCAAGTATGAAATACGATCAAGCCAGAACTCGTATTTACTGAACTTGGCATACAACTGGTGCTCTCGGAGAATCTGGAGGACAGCTCTGAGATGCTGCTCATGCTCCGCTTTACTCTTGCTGTAGACCAGGATGTCGTCTATGTACACAATCACGAACTGATCCAAATAAGGCATGAAGATGCGATTCATGAGGTCCATAAATACAGCCGGTGCATTGGTTGCTCCAAATGGCATAACAAGGAACTCCCAATGCCCATATCTAGATCTGAATGTCGTCTTCGGGATGTCCTGCTCTCTGATTCTGATCTGGTGGTACCCTGACTGCAAATCTATCTTCGAGAATACTGCTGTCCACTTGAGTTGATCAAACAAGTCATCTATTTCTCGGAAGAGGATATCTGTTCTTGATTGTCACTGAGTTCAAGGTACGATAATTAATACATAATCTAGACGTACCATCCTTCTTTTTCACAAGAAGCATCGGGGCTCCCCATGGCGATCCACTTGCACGAATAAATCCCTTGGTCCGGAGTTCTTCAATTATCTTGTACAATATCTCTAATTCTGACGGTGCCATCCTGTAGACTCTCTCTGACACAGGTACGGTCCCGGGGATCAAGTCTATGTGAACTGGATCTCTCGCTCTGGCGGCATTCCTGGAAGTTCTTCTGGGAAAATATCTGGAAACTCCTCGACGATCTGGGTTAACTACACTGCTGCTACTGCCATCCGCAATACGGGAGGAGAAGGTTCAACTTCGCCTCAGGAAATGAAAAACTCCGGCTTGCTTGGGATGCTAAAAATAACCCTGCCAATATGGTAATCTATCCTGGCATACTGGTCCCTCAACCAATCCATCCCTAAGACCACATCATAATCGGCCATCGAAAATTCTATCAACCTAGCGGGAAACTCTCTACCGCTAACTACGACCCGACACGAGGAAAACACTATATCTACTCCCACAAGAACGTTACCAGTAAGTATATTGAGCCTTACTGATAATGACTCGAGCTCCAGTCCTATCCGTGTCGTGAATCGTACAGACATAAATGAATGGGATGCACCAGAGTCAAATAACACTGAAGCGAAAAGGTGTTGACGAGAATAGTACCGCCACTACCTCACCTGGTGCTACTCCTTCTTCTTCCATGGTTAAAGCCAACACTTGTCCTTGTCCTCTGGGTGCCGGCCCCCTCTGGATCCCTCTCTGCCGATTCTGAACTTGCTTCTGGGCATACTGCTGAGGCCTTTGTTGCTGAAAAGCTTGGTTCTGCGTGGTCAATGGCCTCGGGGATAGAAACTGCTGCTGGACTGGTACTGGGGGCTGGTCCCTAACCGATGAACTGGTCAAGCTAGTGGTGCGGAGTCAATCCTGAACGGGCAGGACCCTACCTTATGGTCCGACGTTCTACAAAGCAAAACAAACCCTCGCGCCTTGCGACACTCTGAAACATGATGTCCAGGCTTCCCACAATAAGAGCAGCCTATGGTGGGAGACTGCTTCTGCTTCTGCTGAGGATACGTCGGGATTGAATGTTGAACCGACGTAACTGAAGCTGTCCTTCTCGGAGCCCCAATGGTCAAAGCCCTGGCTGCCGGGGCTGGTGCTGACGACTGATTCATCTGGCCGTGAGATCGTTTTCGACCTCCGGTCTGATCCACAATCCTCTGGGAGGTATACTCGTGCTTCCTGGCCGCTCTTAATACTGCATCAAAAGTCTGGTGCTCAAACTGCTCCACCTCCAGCAAAATCTCCAGTGGAGTTCCTGCTGAAATCGCTGGACTCTATCGAACTCGGTCGCTACCAAGGTGGGAGCAAACCGACTAAGCCTGGAAAACTTGGCCGCATATCCATCAGCCGTCCTGTCCATCTGCTTCAAATTAGTGAACCTCGTCTGTAGATTGTACAGAGCTACAGCATCGAAGTACTTGGTCCAGAATTTCTCACGGAATACTGTCCAGGCAATAGGTGCCACTAATCCAATGGCCTATACGCCTACTAGCTGTGGGCTAGATCTAATAACTGCAGGCACACTACGGCCACCTTCTCATCCTCTGGGTCTTCGCTGTCTCCAATATAACCTCTGTATCCTGAAGCCACGCATCAGCAGCGATAGCATCTTCACTGCCATCGAAAAATGAAGGGTTCAGGCACTTGAAGCTGTTCGCTGTACTGTTTCTAGGATGTCCACCTCTGCCCAGAGCATCTGTCACTGCCTGATGCAAGGCATCTCCTCGACGGTCCTGCGATGCAAGCAACTCCCTGATAAGTCCAACCAAGGCTCCATCATCCTGTCTTGCAGGCTGGCAGGCTGTACCGGGGGTTTTGGATCTCCGGAAGGCATGACCCGGGAAGCTGCTCCTGAGTGCTGGGCTTGATTCTCTTATTGCTGCTGGTCCACGTGAGGTGCTCCGTCTTGTCGATCGGTAGGACCAGGAAAAATGCCGCTGAAGAAGACGACATAGGGAACAATAAGGAAGGACCAAGATAGATCAAAGATACAAGCATGTGATCAGATCAAGATTCCAGGGATTCAGAGAATACGAATAGAGATCAAGGGCGAGTGCTGATTGAGACATCTATTCGGTAAACCCTCATATATCTTGATTTATAGGACCTGCATGGGCCACCACTTAAACCATATCATACCCCAGAACCAGAATACTGGAGAGCGGGAGCGAACATAGCCAGCTACGTATATTGAAGTGCAACCCACCTCGCTATATGGTCATGGGTCTAGATACATGAGAGTTTAACTACAATCCATCAGTCTCCTATGGTCAATAACAAGCCTAAATGTCTCAATCTCAAGCAAGCAAATAAAGTTACAAGATGTAAGATTACCAAATATACAATAGTAAGGCATCCCAGACATTACATATTCAGCTGATCATGAAGCTATCGTTACAACATGCGAGGACTAGCAAGAGTTCAGTAATACATGATCAATCCTAGGATTTGTCAATCATGTTACAGCCCGTAGGCAAACAGTAAATAAGGTATGCAATATGAGCTAACATGTGCTCGCCGGCTAAACGCCTCAAAACAATAATTTTACAGTAAAGTGGGAGAGCCAAAAAAATAAACCCACTCATTGCCCTGGTTATGCCTGGTGGTCACCATCGGGCTGGAAAGTCGGTAGATCCTCTGGAGCTGCTCCAAAATCTGGCCTTACAAAACCAGCTGGATCAGATCCCAGAAAGAGCAAGTGCCACAAAGGAGGCTTCACTTAAGAACTAAAACCAGCATATCAGAAACAAATATTAAAGTAAGTATGAAAGAGCCTAATAATAAAAAATAACAACAGTCATATTAGAGTACGAGGGAACCATTCAAGTCCAGGTCACAATACTTAAACCAAACAAGGACCGGGGTTGTAATCCTTCACCTGAATTAAACTCCGTCTCTAAATCTTGTTGGTAAAGTGAAACATGACGAGCATGCCGTGGGGTACAATAAGACAATAAACGAAGAGAGGACACAGAACTGCTCCGGGAGCCAGGTTACAACCCTTAAACCAAACAAGGACCGGGGTTTTAACCCTTCGCCTGAACAGAACTTAGCCTCTGATCTTTATTGTTAAAAAGTGACAATCATGCGATCATGCTTGAAATATTCGAGCACTGAATCTACACCATACAATCGCTCACGGCCAATCAATGACTACGACTTTCTATATTAGCTAACTAGGGTTATCACAAGGCTTAGTTACTAGCAATATGCAATGAGATGTTCCTCCAGCCACAAGCCCTGCAGCTAATCCAGGTTATCCACGACTTGGATTCATTAAGCAATGCCTCGTTCTTTTCCATATATCGGTGAATTTAGACCTGTGCCCTACTCGTCGGCATGCTATAAATCCAACAATGGTAGCCGGGATAACGGGATCACCTGTAACTGGGGAAATCTCTCATGACTACTAAATTATTCTAGTTATTAGCCTTAGCCATTTACAGTAGGTACCCCTGACCGTGGTACTCAGGAATCCCTGTCCTAGACATGATGCAAAATATTATCGGTTCATTTTGTACAAACACAATCACCCACGGTGTCTAGGCCATTCAATTCTGTCATGACATGCTAGCCGTCGCAACAGCATTCGAGATATATACCATGTCAAATTTACTGTCAAGAGTGCGCCACGACGGGCCACTATCATGTCATGTCATTTGTCAAAAGTGTACCACAACGGATCACCATCGTGTCATGGAACATATTTAAAATTAACATTTAACCTGGTATAAGCATATATGCAATAACTAAATATAAACAGGGTGCAAGAGCTGTGGAGGAATCATGCGGCTCAGAAGACAGGGGCATACGACAAAAGTATTCAGGGCTCATGCGGCTCAGGGTGAGGCGCGCATAAGTTCCACATACGAACTATAAATGAGGTGCTCCAAAGATATTCGAAAAAGCAAGGCAAAGATCTAAAACTTTCATGTTTTAAGTTTTTCGAAATTATGGCTAGAAATAGCTAAACTTGGCAAAAATAGTCATTCTGTGATCTTTTTACGCCAAAATTCAATTCTGCGTAAAATACGCAAAAGGGAAGGGTTCCAGCGTAAAATTTCACATTCAGATAATCCTGCGTAAAATATGCATAAACAGGGTTCTCTGCGTAAAATTTCACATTCAGGATACTATCCTGCATAAAATACGCATAAACAGGGTTTCCTACGTAAAATTTCACATTCAGGATATAATCCTGCGTAAAATACGCATAAACAAGGTTTCCTGCGTAAAATTTTACATTTAGGATACTATCATGCGTAAAATACGCATAAACAGGGTTCCTTACGTAAAATTTCACATTCAGGATACTATCCTGCGTAAAATACGCATAAACAGGGTTCGCTGCGTAAAATTTCACTCAGCCGACATGAAAAATTCAGAAAACTTGTTTTGGCCATAAAAACTTCATTTTAACTCGAAATGAGGTGAATCAAAAACCAAATTCATACGAAATTCCGTGCTCTTGCTCATAGAACTATTAGTTTTCGAAAATAACAAGTTTTAGTAGATCAAAACCAAGAAAAACTCCATGAACTTATAAAACTCCAAGTTACAACGTAGATCTAGAAGAATCTATCCATAAAAATCAAAACTCCAAGTTCTAAAGGGGATTATAATCATGTAAAGAAGAGAATGGAACAATAAAACTTGAGATCCATCATGAAGCAAGTTGTACTTGCCTAGGGCTCTTGGGTGTAGGTGGAGAGGAGTAAATAAAGAAGAAGAAGAGTTATTAAAGTGATAATGAGGAGAGAGAAGAGAGTGGGATTAATAAATGGTGAGGGGGGGTAGGTAGGGATTGGTTCATAAATAAAACCAAACCAAGCCAACCGAACCGAACCAAGCAATAGAAAATGCCAAATAGACCAAGCAAGGAGTCATGTAATACGAGTCAAAATACGTACACGTATACCAAAATATGTAATACGAACCATGGTCATTACAAAAACTATATCTCAAATCCACAAGAGTAATATAAACATGAATGAACATTATGGGTCAGGATCTGCAGCCCACTAGCATATATGTCCGATAAAACTCCAAAGGAAAATAATGTGAGTCTCTAAACTAGACTAACAAGCAGGATATCTCATGATAAGGAATGAAAGCACGAGAAGACAATAAACGCAATATCAATACCTGAATCCTGCAAGTACAGCATAAACATTTACCATCCTGCTCTGCTAACTAACTCCATGCAATCGCTCAACCTGAAGAGATCATCAGGTCCTCATGGGACATAGCAAGATACATAAAAATATGCCTATCTAACAGTTTATCATACACTAAAGTAAATACAGGATAAACATGAAAAGACCAATCAACAAAAAACCATGACTATACACGACTGGGAGAACTACTACGCATAAACGAACTGCTAAAGGAGAACAAGAGAACACGATGTCAACGGATAACCATCGGATACTCAAACCGTCGCCCCTAGTATGGACTCACAGGTTTGAACAACTACTAACCCTCTTTCCTAGTGTGGACTCGCAGGTTAGCTTCAAGAATCAAGGTACATCAGTTCCGTTATGACTTACTCATTCTATGATATGATACGACTCAGTCGAAGTATAGGTGATGACACGACACGACGCAGTCCAGATATACGGAAGAACAGATCCAATATTAAACAAAGCTAACTATGATCAAGAGCTATATATATATACTAACATGCATGGTGTACAAATTACATGTCAATAATCAACTAGTAAAACTAATAATAGAAATAAGCATGTAAATAAACTGTAGAGGGAGGCAAGGTATACTTGCCTGGTGGTAGCACGAAGAACCAACAATATACCGTCAACTGGAAAGACATAAAGTCCAAATCTCACAACTGTCTTCGAAAGCTGAAATAGACATTACCAATATTTTTAGAATAGTCAAATTAGCCATAATTTCCTGTCCTTAAGTCCAATTCGGGATACATGAGCAAAACGGTCATTTCGGACCAAAATGGTGTCCGTCGTTGGACCCGCTTTGCACCAAAAAGCGTGCCAGAGTCAATGGACTCTAAAATTATCAAACTATATGTCTATGGATTTGTTTTGATGATACGAACCCAACCGTATATCCAAAGTTGGATTCCGGCGGTCCGTGCATAAAATTGCCTTTTGAGTCGGATCGCGGGGCCCGCAAAATGGTGAACCGATCAATTGTCTCAGAATCGGACCAAACTTGGCATACAGGACCAGAAAAATGATATAGTTCTGTTGGCACAAGTTTTGTCTAGATCTGATGAATGTGCACAAAGTAATTAAAAAATTTGTAAATACGTCGATACGGTAAATTTTGACGGATAAGCATTAAATTCGTCGCGCACACACAACCAATTTGAATTCCGTCAAAGCCCACAGGTCTGCGAAGTTGATACGCACCTTTTGATGCTTTCATTTCATGACTACGTCGCCCGATTTGGCGGGACGCACGTCGTATCGGAGGAATTTTCTAGATTTTCAATTATTTTGTAAACAGTTTTTGTTGATTTTGGAATTCGAATATCTTTTCACGTACTGTATGAAATCATGAACTAAACAAAGTCTTTTAATCTCATATAGGTTGTCTAAAAAATTGTTTAATTAGATTCTATAATCATTTGATGATCTGGCAATGGGTGGCCTTCCAAAGTGGTGTCTGGACTATTTCGAATGTTCAGTTTCCATGCTATTTTGCTCGACTTCACGTCGATTTTGCAGGCTATTCACTACAAAATAGATCTAACTAATCACTTAGGTTTCTAAATTGTAGGGTTGTTATCGAATCCATGAAAACGATTATAATATCGTCGATAGACGAGGGAGTAGTTATACCTCAAAATGGGGGGTGGTGGCTGCTGATGCTGCTGCCGTTTCCTTGGTCTGTCGCACGCATGCGGGTTCAGTCACAGTCCGGCGACTCGTGCGGTGGCGCGCGGTCGTGGGTGGCTATCCAGGGTGTCGGGGAGGAGTCTCCATGGGGTGGGCGCTGGTTTAGGGTTAGGGAGTTTCTCTCGAATTCCCGATGTTTATATACTTGTGTATATAGCTCGGGTGGGGGCTCGGTTGCTTGTTTATTCAGTCGGCTTGGGGAAGTTTTGAAAGGGCTCGGCCAAGGTTGGGCCGAGTCTGTTGCTACAGAACGATTTTGCTTATTGTTTTCTTTTTTTAAATAATAACATTCGTATGTATTTATATAGATAGGAATATATACACACTTGGGTAATCATATGAAATAATTATAAAATTATACAACCAGTCCTAATATAGATATATACTAAAATTACAAATAAACTCTATTTATATATATACATATATTATATATATATATATATATAATATATATATATTATACATATATATATATATATATACATATATATATATATATATATAAATATATATTATATATATTATATATAAATAGAGTTATATATATATATATATATAATTATATATATATAATATATTTTTTTTTTTTTTTGGTGTCCGGGCATCCGCGCACTAGCCCGTGGCAACGCCACCCAGCCGGCTAGTGCGGGAGGGGGGGCTCGATCCCGGGTCTCCCCGCCGAGAGCCCCCCCCTCCTGCCACTTACGCTAGGAGCGCCGGACATATATATATATATATATATATATATATATACATTCCTCGGAAAAAATATATATATATATACATTCCTCGAAAAAATATTTAATTTAATAGCAAGTAGATATATAAGTATTAGTATTCTTTTAAAGCTTTTATTTAGACTATATAACCTCAAATAAGTTCCAAATATGTATATACCCATATTTGCACAGATATTTGTATCCCAAAATTCTGAACTCGAAAAGACATTTTCTAGGAAAATCTCATCATTCACCAAAACATATCATATTATAAAAATACATATAACATATTTAATACTTATTTATAAATTCTAAAAATCACCATTTAAATCAAATAATTAAAAAATATTTTAAAATTTTCGGGAAGAGGAGTTACAACCCGGAGCGTAGATCTATCTTCGAGAAGACTTTCGCTCCGTTCAGCTGATCAAATAGCTTATCTATACAGGATAAAGTGTACTTATTCTTAATGGTAATATATATTGTATAGGGCACGATAGTCATTACACATCCTAATGGTCCTATCCTTCTTGGGCACAAAAAGGACCCGTGCTTCCAGGGTGAAGCACTTGATCGAATAAAACCCTTTCCTCTAGCTCACCAATATGGGTCTTCATCTCTATTACCTCATTCGGGTTGATCCAATAGCAATTCTGAGATACTGGTGTTGATACTGGCACTAAGTTAATAGTGAACTCTACGTCTCGGTCGGGCGGCAGTCCTGGCAAATCTTCAAGAAAGACATCTAGAAACTCTGCAATGAGTGGATGCGACAATTCTTTGTCTTCTGCAACAACTCCAAAGTAGACTCATTCTGGCTTATCAGCAATCTGTCTTCTGACTTCAAACAGACGGACCCCGACGGACTAAAGATAACCTTCCCCTGATGGCAATCTATCATGGTAAAATGCTCACTCAACCACTCCATCCCGAGGACTAAATCGAATCCCGGGAGTGGCATTACGAGGAGCTGGGACCTAAATTCCCTTCCAGCAATGCTAATAGGGCAGTCATACAAATCACTAACCGGTACTACTCTCCTCCTCATAATTCGACAGTTCCTCCTACTAGGTACTGGTGTGAAGCTGTATCTATGCAAGAACTCTGAAGATAGAAAACTGTATGTAGCACTAGAGTCAAACAGTGCAACAACAGAAAATAAATGAAGCATAATAGAACTTGTGATCACATCTGATGCAGCCTTATCCTCCTCAACTTCGTCCATAGCATAAGCCCGTCCCTGCTATGGAGCTCCCCTCTACTGCTGATGGTGAGCGAAACACTGCTGCTGAGTGGGTAGAGGCGGTCTCCTCGATGGTAATATAGTCGGTCCTCTTGGTAGTACAGGTGGTCCTCCAGCTGGTCCAAGAGCAAGGCGAGCTACAGCCTGTTGACAGTCCCTCATCTGGTGTGTAGAAGATCCACATAATAAGCAGAGTCGCAGCCTCTTAAGGCACACATCGAAGAAATGTCCTGACTGGTGGTAGTAAGCACAAGTAATCATCGTTTGGGTCTGAGTCTGCCTCTAGAGCTGGGTGCAGAAGCTTTGGCAGGATGGTACGGCTGCTGGGGTACTGGATGCTGAGGTGGCCTCATCTGAATGTTGTTCCACTTCGGTGGAGCCTGGTTGCTGTGGTGCCAACATCTCTGTCCATCTTGGTCCGAGGGTCCATGTCCTTCTCGACTCCCTAGGAAACTTTGAGGATGTCTGCATAAGTCGTTGCCCTGCTAGTGGTAACCGCCTGGCGAACCTCTCAAGCAAGTCATTTTTTGAACCTCCGGACTCTCTCCTGCAGGGTGTTCACCAGGTTCTCTACAAAGCGACTAAGTCTGCTAAACTCTAAAATGTACTCGTCTACGGTCATGCTATCCTGCTGTAGTGACTCGAACTGGCTCTCGAGCTCGTTTCAAGCGACCTTGGGGAAGAACTTCTCCTTGAACAGGCTCTTAAAGCTTGTCTAGAGTAGTCGGGAAGCAGCTAGCTGTGCCTCCTTTCTAAATCAAGCTCGTGAGACTTCAAACAGGTGCATGCTAGATGCCTCGACTTGTAGGTCCTCAGGGACGCGAGCGATCTGAAGTAGCCTTTCAACGTTCTCTAGCCACTCGTCGGCGTAAAAAATCTCCTATGCCCGTAGAAGTCCTTGGGCTTGAGATTCTTGAAATATCTAGCAGTACCTTGCCTCGCTGGTGGTGCTAGTGGAGCCTCCCTGGTTCTGAGTGTATCTGCTACTGCGGCTCTGAACTGAGCGGCCTGATCACTCTGTGCATCGATGAGCTTCGAAAAGATACCCATCAGCTGAGTGATATCAATAGTGATCGTCTGAGGAAGCAGAGAAGGCGGTGGAAGCTCTGGTGCCTTAAGTGCAGGGAGTTCAGTGGTCCCGGTGTTCTATATTGTGACCATCCTAAAATAGAAAAATAATCATAACTATCTCCCCCAATCCTATAGACTAAGTACCATTAGGATAAGACCTGCATGGGCCACCACTAAAAATATGTCACGATCCGCTCCTGAATAGTCAGATACGAGTCAGATATGCCCAGCCTACGTTGGAGACTCAACGTAATAAACTATACTAAATATCTAAAAAAACTCAAATAATATCATAAAAGCAACATCACAGCATCTACTACGTCCCAGAATACAATAATACGCCACCATAAGTCCTGCCATTATTATACCTTTTATACTAAATCGGAGACAAAATATAAAAGGTGATAGTCCAGTCCAAAAATCCTTCACTGTACAACATCAAAAGTAAAGTCTACTAATCATATATGAAACTAAGACTAGGTTTTGCAGCTCCTAAGTCCTGAGTGGTGTCGTCCGGCTCAACTATGGCCTCCGACTCTTGTCCATAGTAGGTATCACATATGGCCTCAAGCTCACCTACAACATATCCATTCAAGAGCGGAGCAAAGTATAATCTATAATAATGAAACAAGTATAGCATGTGAACAGGTAAAACACAATGAACAGGATGAACATGAAAAGTAAATGCACATTCTGAACTGAACAGGAAACATGTAGAAAGAGAGACTGACTTGTGATTTGAAATACATACTAGAATATGTGACCAATTGGGTAAAGATCATGAATAAGAACAAGTAATGGTACGACCTAAATCCTATGTGCACAGGTGTGAGACCTAAGCTATCAACATGAATCCTAAGTTGGGCTTTGGTCACATATCTGTAGTATTTTCCCTCCCCAGTTACAAATAAGGATCATGTACCAGAATATAGATCAAGTTGTGTAACAATGTGTCCAATATGAAAAGAACATGACATAAAGTAAATGAGTCAAAATCATAGAAGTACTTGCCTTGCTCGAGGAGATCAGTAGGAAAGTAGAAATCTTCGGGTCCTCCTAGAATAAATTGGGGATTTAATTAGATTCTATATAACTACGACTAACTAGATTTGCTAGCTAACAATTTATTTCTAACTAATGACTTGCCAATTAATTATAGGATTACTAACTATAATCATGTCCTAGTTACCTATAGAAAATATATTTTAGATAATACCTACAAAATATTCATATAAAACCATAACATTAATTTAGATTAAACTTAGATACTAATTCCAAACAACAGGTAATAATTATTTTTAGAATATTTACTACTAAAACATTACTAAGAAATACATAAATAAATATTGGCAATTCAACAGTGTATCCATATATTTACTGTAACTAAGATTTAACAATATTGATGACTAATAAAACTCAACTTTCATAAACAATCACTGCTTAACCCAACTAAGCTAGTCTCGGCACAGATTTCATATAGTTTAATTAAAACCCCTTTTTAAATGAATCTGGCCTGTTGGCCAAACCCACAACTAACTATGCCCAACAGTTTTGTTTGGTCACATTCAACCAAAGCCCAGTAATATATTACATAGTCTTAAACCCAATAAAACTGTACATATAACTTAAATAGGCTAATTATAAGGGCACAACCTTTTTTACTCGGGGCTAGCCAGGATTAGGACTAGCCAGGCTTTGAGGAACTTTTACTCGGGCTGTCCAAAGTTTTCATTCAGGGGGCTGTCCAAACCCCACAGCCCCCCCCAAACCCGAAAAATCACTCTTATTTCAAATTTTCCCTCTCTCTCTTCACAAACCCTATTTTCCCTCCTCCTCTTCTTCTTCTTCTCCACGATTTCCTACTCTTCTCTCTCCATTTGTTTTACGCAATTGTCAGGGTTAGGGTTTCGATCCTCATCTCCCACCATTTCCTTCGTCTTTACCATTTTCCAACGATCTCTCCCTACGATGGCATGCAAATATTCCTCTCAATCAAGGTAAGAAACCTAATACTTAAAGTTGTCAATTCTTCCCCCAAATCCTATTAATTTAGTTTGAAAAACCCAAGTATGGAATGATAGTTAGACCTCTCAAGTCGACGACGACTGCCCATGTTTCTGGCAGTCCTATGTACCGTTGGGACTGCCAGAAAGAGAGGCAGTCCACTTGTACAGCAAGTATTACACAGGACTGCCGCACTTTGTGGCAGTCCTTTATGCATAAAGGACTGCCACTAAGTGTGGCAGTCCTGTGTAATACTTGCTGTAGAAGTGGACTGCCTTCTTTCTGGCAGTCCTATGTACTGTTATGACTGTCTGAAAGTGAGGCAGTCCACTTGTACAGCAAGTATAACACAGGACTGCCACACTTTGTGGAAGTCCTTTATGCATAAAGGACTGCCACAAAGTGAGGCAGTCCTGTGTTATACTTGTTGTACAAGTGGACTGCCTCACTTTCAGACAGTCATAATAGTACATAGGACTGCCAGAAAGAGAGGCAGTCCTGAATTAGGAGTCTTGTTTGATGTTTGCTAAGTATTAATCGATTGATATTAAATATTCGTAGTCACGACCCGACTCTGAAGATGAAGGACGTTGACGTCGATGGTGAAAGAAAACGTCCTACCGCATCGGAGCGGAAGGCACATGAAGCTGAGCGGGTTCGCGAAAAACCAATAACGATAAGTGAACCGGCGGCACCCTCTCAGACTGCACTACGTCGAACCAAACGCGTTGCAAGTAAATCGAAGCAACAGAAGACTTGTCCTGATTCTTCCTCCTTCGATGATGATTTGCCCATTGTTCATAGAGGGGGGACGATGGTTCCGGACCATCTCACGCGAAGGCCGCTTCTGATAGAGCTGATCCGGAAGCGAGCCCAATCGGTTGCTCACTATTGACGTCCCTGCCTAACCACATATCTTACCAAATTTGGAAGGATCTGGCAAGTTCATTACCTTAGATGTAAATTAACTTTTGAAAATAGTAGTTACATTTTATATTTATATTTTCTTTATATTGTTTTATTTTCAGAAAAGTTTGCGTATCTTGCTGGTCATTAACCACGCTAAGATGTGCAGTACATGGAATTTTGATAATTTGAAAGAAGGTGTGAAGGCCAAAATCATCTCCACTGGGTTGCAGCATTTTGCGAAACACTCGTATAAGATCTTGGATCACGCACTGATCTCTTCATTTGTGGAGCGGTGGCATCCCGAAACAAACAGTTTCTATTTCTCTTTCGGGGAGTTGACGATCACCCTCGACGACGTTCACCACATTTTGGGACAGAGTTGATGGTGGTCCAATGCTGAAATTATTCTACGAGCAACTTTGAGATGTATGACGAGATGGTGGAATTGGTCGCTAATGCACTCGGTATTGAGGCAGAGAATTTTGTTAGTCTCCCCGAGTTTAAGAAGTTGTACGGGGTTCCTTTGAGTTTTCTTAGGAATGGACACATTGATGATGATGATGATGACGATGAAGATGACAATGAGGACGACGCCAACGACGATGTAGTGGCCCGGGCATACATGTATTTCATCTTGGGAGCCGTCTGCATTCCGGACAAGTCCGGAACCTCGATTCACGCCAAATATGTTAACAATTTTATGAACTTAGGCACTGTGGATCAAATATCATTTGGAAGCGGTATACTAGCTTATCTCTACCGCGAACTTGGTACTGCATCTAGAGTCGGATCGAAGACTATAGCTGGTTGTCAAACTCTGCTCCATGTGAGTCAAGTAAATCGTACTTTGTTTATAGTTTAAATAAAATTAGGTCGATTAATATGTGTGTCATCTACATTTCATGTACAGACATGGATATACGAACATTTCCTGACGCTAAAGAGGGCTACTCTTAACAAAGACTGATGAGCAGCTACCTAGGATGTGCAAGTGGAATCCAGTTAAGATAGATAGCAGACATTCGCATACTTTAGCTTCCCTGCGTATCGCACTTGAAGATATGAACGAAAAGGAGGTGAGACCATGCTAACTTAAATTTTCATTTACTTAGGATTTCATTATAGTGTAAAATAGTAACTTCTTTGGTCTTGATTACATATACTATGATGTAGATTATTTGGCATCCATATAAAGATCTTCGAAATAGTTCTCGTCCGTTGCAAGGAGTTTTACTATTTCAAGGTCTGATCCTGTCAAGAAATTGAGGAGCCTCATATGCCAGACAGAGTACTTCGTCAGTTTGGCTACGTGCAAACTATATCGGGCACTTTGAATTTGAGGACTTCTTCAAAAGGGAACAAAGCATCAACCTATGTCCCGCCGGACTACCGTTGGGGCTCTTACTTCTTCACTGAGTGGCAACGTCATGTAGTTGGTAAAACTTTACGACGTCTGGTGGAGCAGATGTGGGATTGTACTGATGAATATATGAATTATTATGTAGAGGCCGGACATGGTATGATGTTGAATCCATATACGCGAGGTGTTGAAGTGCCGGTAGCTGCTCCTCTATCAAACAGGACAGGCCTGCTTGACGTACTGCAAAAGATGGCAAGTAGTATTTTTTCGAATTAATGTTTACCAGTATAGT
>JANAVB010024342.1:0-43745 GCA_029216955.1 Iris pallida
TTTTATAAAATATGATAAAAATATATCATATTTTATTTTTGCTTCTATAGATACCATATCTGACCACTGGTATAAGAGTCGACCCTTGATATCACTTGTGCTTGTAGGAATAAGTAAATAGAGTGCAACATAGGGAAGCATAATAAGAGATGAGGCTGCTTGCATGCTCTATAAGGAGGATGGTCATTTGTGGCCTTCTAAGGTCAGCACCTACGAGAAAAGGAACATTCACAGCAGAATTACATGTGAGAATAGGCTTAAGTATTAGAATAGTACATGATAGGTAAGAGTCAGAATACCAAGTGTTGTGGTTAAAGGAAAATCGAGTCATGGTTAGGACTATACAATAGTAATTGGGGGTGTGGTAGTATAGCAAGTCAGGGTACACCCATAACATTAGTAGTAATAATTGGCAAAACATATAGGATGGGTACAGATTTGTGAGAGGGACACAAGAGATGATAAAGCAATATATAGGTAAGCATGTAACAGAGTAATAAGAGTTTGAGACATGAGGTACCTACTGCAGCAGGATGGCCCAATCTTCACATAGGTCATATGTTCAAGGTCGAGAAAAAAAAGACTGTCAGTACATGGTATTGGGCCAGAGGCACATGTATGTACTTACACCTATCCAGACTTCTAAGGGAACACATAAGAAGTAGGTATGATGACTGTTGTGTTATACATTACACTAGCGTAGGCAGGGTGTTTCAGTACAGAATTCAGATTTAGACAACAAGGAAGTATGTAGAAGTTATATTTGAGAGAGAGAGAGAAAGAGAGAGAGAAAGAGCATCAGATAGGGTCAGACCCTCTGACACTTGGGTATCATACCAGGAGTAATGGAGTTAGAGTATAGACAGTAGTGGTGTTAGAGGATGTGTCCTTGTATCATAGAGTATCAGATTGATTTACATATCATACCCCGTGTTGGTATTAGTTGATACTCGATCAAGTAGCAGATTGATACAAAAATCATACCTCATATTCGTACCAAGATTGATACTCGATAGCACAAATAGTACACTTGGTATTAGAGTGATTCAGAGTTAAACATTAGGCATGGTTTTTCCTAGGTTTCGAGCAATTTGTATAAGGTAGTAGAACCTATATATTAGAAGGGGGTTTGAGACCTGTCAACATTTATACAGTAGGGAGTACCTTAGACTACCCTAACTCACATCAGGAATGACCCAATTATGGTTAAGTATTAGACTATATTTTCCTAGGTTTCAAGATTAAAATGGACATATAAATGTAGAAGCATGGATATTGCTTTTAGTCCCCCATCGGAAAGTAGAAGAAGAAAGGGCTCATTCCATTCTATATATAGAGCCCCTTGCCTCCTTTGAAAAAGGCACAAAAAAAAAGAAAAGAATCACTCAACAGAATCACTCGCTGTTATGGCGAGGATGAGTTGGGTTCTAAGTACTATGTGCCTTCGCGGGCTAGTATAATGAAATCCAAGGCAGCACGAGCCATGCGCCTCAAACATGCTATGCCAACAGTAAACCGTAGATGCGTGATCAAAATCATGCGCGCTACCGATGGTAAACTGTACAGAGTTGACTCGGGTATATTTGCAACTTGGACTCTTCCTACTACGCACCTTCGGATGCTAAGTTGAAGAAGTCTAGGGCAGTGCGGGCTCAACAAGCCCAGTCAAGTGTCCAGTCTGCTGACCGTCAGCGGGTACCATTAACTGTTATATGGGCCCCTGATGGAAAGTTGTATAGAACCTCCCATGTCTAGCCCTCTGCGGGAAACAGACAGGGCAGGTCCAAAAAGTCTTCCTACGATGATCGAGAGCAAGTACTTTACTAGCCTCAGATCAGGGAGCAAATATGTCCAAAAGTCTCCTACAACGATCGAGAGCAAGTGCTTTTACTAGCCTTAGATCAGGGAGCAAATATGATACCTACGCACATGGGCGCTCGGGATACCCGGGCCCACAAAACGGACACAAAGGTAGATCAATCTGCTCTTGACTGGCGAGAGGTGGTCATTCACAAACACAAGGAGAGAGGGGTAACCTTGGCGTGCGATGAACCTTTTCCAGGACATCACTGCATCCGTCGCCATCAACTGCTGCTGCCATAAGACAGTGGCTACACCACTAAGGCAGTCTGTGTTCCAGTGACCACAATCAGTTGCACCTTTTCCACATCATCTCGGAAGCATGATGCCAATAGAAGACTTTGTAACGGCCTACTCTCAACTAGACACATTACTCAGATGTCTCAGTTAGGTGCATTGTCTCAGCCCGACGCATCACAATCTTTTGAGGGAGTTTATCGTCAAATCTTCTTCGAACAAGGAGATCCATAAATTCACAGTGCTAGCACTCGCCAAGGAGGAGGATCGGTCAAATTCATCTTCATTGAGAAGTCAAAAGAGAGACAAACAGAATTCTCTCAAAATCGTTGTTGATCGCATAGTTGTTATGCGGTCAAGTTGATCCAGGCCGCAGAAGGAAGCACTGCATGAACCTTATGCGGCTAAGTTGATCTAGGCCGCAGAAGCAAGCCTCCTGGAGACCTCATGCGGCTAAGTAGACTCGATCTGCAGAAGGAATGCTCTCGAAAATCCCTGCGGCTAAGTGGGTTCGAGCCGCAGAGGGAAGGCTCTCGAAGATCCCATACGGCTAAGAAATACTCGAGTCGCAGAAGCAAGGCTCTCAAAGACCCCTTGCTGCTAAGTGGATTCGAGCCGTAGAGGGAAGTCCCTCGAAGATCCCATGCGGCTAAGAGAAACCAAGCCGCAGAAGCAAGGCTCTCGAAGATCCCATGCGGCTAAGTGAAACCAAGCCGCAAAAGCATGGTTCTCGAAGATCCCATGCGGTCAAGTAGAACCGAACCGCAGAAGAAAGGCTCCTAAGGCCACTATGTGGCCAAAACGATTCAGGCTCTACTCTGTGGGGGGGACACGTGGCAAGTTGACCAAGTCTCAACCACCTAGATTTGCTACAATAAAGAAATATCAACAAATCCACCAACGGGCAGCCAAAGAGCAAGTCTTCGTGTTCTGTTAAAGCCACGTGGCCACAAGACCATCTATGCAGCCCGAAACATACTTCATCCCGAAATTACTATAAATAGCAGGGTATCACACCCATGCTAAAGGTTGGCAATAAAGGCTGGCAAATTTCTTTAAAAGCAAAGACTGTGTCTGATAGTCCATGGAGTAAGGCAGAGTTGCTACACTTTCCCGAGCCTCCATCGTCACCCCCCTAGAATAAAAAATTAAACAATTGTACTTAGATTGTTTCCTAGGATATCTTTCTAGGCTTTCTTTTGTACAAGCGAGTTTGCAATCAAGTTAAATTCATCTGTAATTTTTGTTCTTAATATTTTAATGGCAAACACGATGGCGACACTGCTGGGGACTTCCTTCTTCTCTGATGAGAAGTTGGTGACGCAATCCGACGCGAAGCTCAGCTCTACGCAGCAAATACTTGTGGTTCGTTTTAACCAACAAGCATTTGAAGAAATACTCTCTGAAAGGAGTGTCGGCCAGTCACAAAAGCGAGCCAATCCGAAGAGAACCCGCAGGACATCAAAGCGCAAAACTGTTGCCCCTCGCCAGGATCTCGAAGAAGCTCTTTCTGCGGCCCAAGTCGGCGATCAAAGCTCTCCTGCGGCCTTGCTTCCGACCGCAGATAACCCTACTGTCCCCAAAACCAGCAAAAAAATACTACGATGCTGAGCTTTTGGGGACACAAGGGAAATCTATGCCGACGAAGAAGAGGCCGCATAAGAAAAATGGACAGTCTACCTATGCTGCAGCCAACTCTGGCTGCAGGCAGATGGCACATGCGGCAGCCAATCTTGGTCGCAGACAGGCTGTCTCATGTGGCCCTGTTAGAAGCTCTGTATTCGACCGTCTCTTATACGGACCGGCCCCATACGACCCATTGAAAATATGGAATATTCCAATATGGACTCTTCTTACTATGTGCCTTCGTATGCTAAGTCAAAGAAGTCTAGGGCAGTACGGGCCCAACAAGCCCAGTCAACTATCCAAGTTGCTGACCGTCAGCGGGCACCATTAACTGTTATACGGGCTCCAGATGGAAAGTTACACAGAACCACCCGCGTCCAGTCCGCCAGGACAAATGGATAGTGTGGGTCTCAAAAGTCTTCCAATTATGAGCGAGAGCAAGTACTTTTACTAGCATCGGACCAGGGAGCAAATATGATATCTATGTACCCGTGCGCTCAGGATACCCGAGCCCACAACATGGATGCAATGGTAGATCAATTTGCTCTCGACTTGCGAGAAGTACTCATCCACAAACACAAGAAGAGAGAGACAACCTTGGCATACGGTGAGCCCTTCCTAGGACATCATTGTACCCAAGTTGTCATCAACTGCTGCTGCGATAAGTCGACAGCACCTGAAGATCGGCAGTCCGTTTTCTAATGACTGCACCAGCCAGCACCTGTCCGATGACAACTCGAGAAACATGTACAAATTTCAGGAGACGAGGAATTTTCTTTTGCCTCCTTTAATTCAACTCGAAAAATTCCTGCCGACAAGGGAAAAAAGAAGACAGCCTCTTCCAGGCTGACAATCTCAGCCAGCACCGCAAGGAAACTTTCATCTGGAGGATTGGTGCCGACAACCACATGAGATGTCTACCTAGGCACCCATTCCAGAAAGAAGCTTCCAACACCTGGGGGTGCACCGTCGACCTCCCTGGAGGTAGATGAAGTTAGGGGTAGCAGTCCCCTCAATGTATGCGACAACCCGGTGTTCCAAGAGGATACACATGGGGTAGAGATCTACTGGAATTATGCAACAGACTTGGACGTCCCAGAGGATGACCGCCTTGGCCAAGACGATGCAGCCTCCTGCACAGGGGGTGGTATCCCTTCTAAATCCGAGGAGGAGGAAATTTCGACATTCCTCTACGATTTTTCTGTACGAGGGTATGACACAGAGAGCACCTCTTCTATGGTCCCTTCTACGTCTACCTATGTACGGACAGTCTTTATGGTCGACAATGATCACGAAGGACCTACTGATCGACAACGTCTAGAAGTACTTGAAGCCATGCTCCAATCCTTGGTCAAATCAGTAGACAAAATCAAAGCTGCCTTGCCGACTCAACCAGCAAGGATGCCCGAACAAATATGCTTGGGACCCACAGTCAATGCAGACTGCAATACGACCGCTCCTCCTTGGGGTGAAAATCCTCTAGGAGCATGCGCTACTTCAGATGCAGACGAAGCCAGGGAGGCAAGGAGTGAAGTCCAGGAGCTTCGAGCAATGTTTAATGCCCGAGACTCCTCCCGAGACCTCAGAATACGGCGGCCGTATCCCGTTGCCTGGAGAGATGTTCCTTTTCCGCCATGGTACAAACTGTTTCATATTGATTCATATGACGAAAAAACCTCTGCCAGCCGGTACATGACGTATTTTGAGGTCACAATAGACCATTTTTTGCATAGCGACGCCATCCTCATACGATTATTTATCGAAGCTTTAGAGGGAATCGCGTTTGACTGGTACCGCAACCTTCCGGACAACTGTATCCATTTCTTTGACGGCTTCAAGCACATGTTCCTGGAAAGATTCTACGAAGTAGGGCATGATGTGACAATATGTCTCTCATGGACGTTGTTTAAGGAGAGAGGAAGCTAACGAGGAACTATCTCGAGTGGTTTTGCCAAACCGCGATGAGATTGCTCCAAGGAAATCCTAAAAGCTCCTTGGTTGAAATGTGCCAGAAGAAGTTGCTCCCTGTAATCAGCCTCTGGATGGACGAAGAACAGTTCAGGGATTGGATGACCTTCATCACAAGCGCTACCAATACGGAGGCGAAGTTAAAGAAGGCTCGCCAGCTGGGATTACACATCCCAGATGGAGAGGACAAAGGAAAACGTCCCGGTACCACCTCCAATAACAACAATAGTGGTGGCACCACTAATAACAAGAACACCAAAGGTAAACAGGCCATAGTCGCTGGTACGACCAAAAAGCCTGAATAAAAGCAGGCAGAAGCTCAGTGGCCCAATGTTATTTACTCATTTGAAGATAGTCATGTCAAGCCTATCTTCGACATGCTCTTGCAAGGGTATAGGATCCAACTCCCTCCACCAAGGCGCGAGCCTCGAGCGGCGGAGATAGAGGACCCAAAATATTGCCACTTCTATCACTACGTCCATCATTCCACTCATGAATCCTTCCAATTAAAGCGGTACATCTAGAATCTTATCGACTCCAAAGCTTTGTCGCTAGATTTTGAAGAGTTTACCGTAGCTGCGAACATGGTATCAGTTCAATTCGGTGGATTCCCCCGAACAAATACTCAAGACGGGGTAATACCTGTCCCCCGGGCAATGATGGAGGTTACTAATCTTCCATCCGTCCGAGACCAGACAACTGGCTTAGTACCTCTCACCACATCACGAGGAGAGGTCATGTGGGTGCACCCAGACTTAGTAGCAGAAGTTACCCAGGAGGTGCCATCTTTAACCAACAAAAAGAAGGACAGAAAGTCCAGGTCCTACCATACAATGTCAGCCGAAGCTAAGGAGGTGGCGGCCGTTGTTACCCGGTCTGGTGCACAATTCTAGCCCACTCTGGGTAATTCAGTCGAAGACCCTCCGCCGACAACACTGCCTGCTACTGATGGTATGGGGCCATCTCAGCCTCCACCTACGGACATATCCAAGCTGAAGGAAACCCGCTTCGACAGGCCGCTCCTTAAGGATGCACCTCAGGGGCTGGAGAGACCTTACAACTTTGACATACTAGCACAACTGGCTAATACGCCAGCAAAGTTGTCGTTATATGAGCTCCTAAGGCTCTTCAAGGATCTTCGTATCGTATAGAGTGAAGCACTCCAGAATGCTGACGCCTACTTAGCCCAGGTAAAGCCTACAAGGGAGGACGCATCAACAAATCTTCAGGGTAGCAATTGTGCAGATGCAATACCCAAAATCATGTTTACCCTATAGAACCAACTTGCATGATCGTCCCTTGTACTACACTGGATACATATGTGACTTCAAGGTGGATCGGATGCACATCGATCCTGGCTCATCAATAAGCATTATCCCGAAAAGCTTGCTTCAAATCCTCGGCATCCCTATGTACCGGCTAGCGGTGACCAACACTGCCATTAGCGGTTTCAACTCGGGAAGGAGCTATCCCCTGGAAAGATCCGCTTGAAATATCAGATTGGCGATCTGAAGACGGAGGTTACTTGCTACGTCATAGACGCAGATACGTCCTACAATATCCTCTTGGGGCATCCGTTGATACATGCCTATATAATCGTGTCATCCACACTCCACCAGTGCTTCAAGTATGGTAGTAAGTACGGCTTTTTTAAGACAAAATTTGCTGACATCAATCCCTTCAAAGGGGTTGAGTCTTACTATTCTTTGGAGGCTTGTCTATATGAAGAATCCAAGAAGCACATAACTGACGAACTGGAGTCCATAACAGGGTCAAAGGAACCTTTGAAAATCCATCTCTAGGCCCGTAAAGCAGGCAAAGCCGCACCCCTTGTCGTAACTTTGCATAAAGAGGTGCCCGGTTCCCCCGTACCAGCTGCGCAGTTGGAACCGATGATCATCCGACTACCGAGGACTAGCCGGGAGTCAAAACTCATCGTAGGGCCGATGGTGATCCTATTGCCGAAATCCAATCAAAGGAGATCGAAAGATGCGAGGCCCTCTGTGGAGTTGATGGTGATCCGATTGCCAAAATCCAGTCAAAGGCAATCAGAAGATGCAAAGTCCTCTATCTAGCCGATGGTTATCCGTCTCCCCAAGACGAGCCGGCAACTAAGTGTTGATCAGATGCCCTCAGGCACGCCAAGGCCACAAACAGAACCCTTGGTGGTCAAGCTGCCTAAGACAGCGTCCCAACCTCCAGTCACGCAGGGGGTAGCTGAAGAGGAGGCAGAACTCGCAAAGTATCTGGTTGCACAGGTGGATAGTCCCTCTCCTGATGATGTAATACTTGTAGACAAAATTCCTTATTTTATCAATAAGAGGCTACCGTTGAACTACCCTGAGAGCAATCTGATGTATGCTATGGAGCATGGTCTGGACATTAACCTGCACACACAAGTGACGACCGTCCATACCGTAAACTGACTTACTCCCATTAGAGATGCCTACGTCCTAGTCCCAAGCAGAAGAAAAGGGGATCACACGATCATCTTTGGCCGTAAAGAAGGTCCTCAACCTTTCATACCAGAAGAGTTCGATCTCGAACCCGACACTGGAAGATTGCCGCTTTACCTTTATAGTCCCCAAGCTAAGTACTTCATGTAAAAGCAGGGGTACGACATAGAGACCACCCCAGGCCTGAATTATGGCAACGGTCGACGATCGCCTCTGCAGATGTCAGACCCGGCCGGGAAACCTCAGGATTATTATAGCAAGTCCAAATATGGTCTCGTTTATGTTACACCAGCAACAATATCCGAGAGTTCCGATAGGAAATGCGAGTGGCATTCTCACTCATCCAAATTGCCAACATATGCTTTCGATAATAGCATTGGGAATATATTCAGGCAGACATTGTCTATCAATATAGCATCCGCTGACATTGAAGAGGAAGACAAAGATCTACTTAAATCGCTTGAATTGGAGCCATAGGCCCAACAACTGGATGCACAATGGGAGAACCGCTTTGAACAATGAGACCCTCCAACTGAAGATGAAGTCATGCAAGTTGACCTCGGCAACAAATCCTCTCTAAAGCCAATCTTCGTCAGTAAAAACCTGATGGGCGGTGAGCGGGAGTCGTTGTTGCAACTCGTCAGAGAATATATCGATATTTTTGCTTGGGGCTACGAAGACATGCCAGAGCTAAATCTCGAGATCCCACTTCATAAATTCAACATTCATCCGGACGCAAAACCAGTCAAACAACAGCATCGGCGGTTCCGTCTAGACATCATGAACTCCATCGAAGCAGAAGTAAACAAGATTATAGCTAGCGGTTTCATCCGCGAGGAGCAGCACCCAGACTGGATAGCTAATATAATACCAGTCGTCAAAAAGAATGGAAAAATCCAAATCTGTATCGACTTTCGCCAATCTAAATGCGGCATGTCCTAAGGATGAATTCCCTCTTCCCATCACCGACATAATGATCGATAATACGTGCGGCTTCGAATGCATGTCCTTTATGGATGGCTTTTCAGGATATAATCAAATCAAAATATCTTATGATGATGAGAAGCATACGTTATTTCGAACACCGATCGGCATGTATTGTTACACAGTTATGTCCTTAAGCCTAAAAAACGTCGGTGCTACATATCAACGAGCTATGAGTGTCATCTTTCGAGATCACTTGAGCAAGAGGGTGGAGTGTTATGTTGACAACATCGCCATTAAAAGCCGCTCCAAGGATGACCACTTACACGATTTGAGGACAGTATTCGACCTTGAGCGAGCATACAATCTGAAGATAAATTCCACCAAGTCTTTCCTGGGCGTGTCCAGTGGGAAGTTCTTGGGCTTTATTATTACTTCCTGGGGTATTCACATAGACCCCGACAAAACAAAAACAATCCTAGAAATAAGCCCACCTAGGAACCTCCGTGAACTCTGTGGCCTTTAGAGAAGACTAGTCTACATCAGGAGGTTCACATCTAACCTCTGAGGATGATGTTAACCATTCACACAACTCATGAAGAAAGACGTCTCTTTCATATGGAATGAGTAATATCAATGTACCTTTGATGACATTAAGGAATACTTGTCGAATTCGTCGGTTCTGGTAGCCCCGATCGCCGAAAATCCCTTTCTGCTCTATGTACGGGCGATAGAACACTCCCTCGACACCTTACTAGCATAGAACAATGATGCAGGGCATAAACAAGCTGTCTATTACATCAGCTGAATGATGGTAGGGCCGGAGCATAGATACACCGCCGTGGAGAAGGAATGCCTTGCCTTGGTTTTCGCTATTCAAAAAATGTGACACTATGTAACAGGGTAGACCATCCATGTTGTCTCATGAGTTACCCCCTCAGGGTTCTCATGACCAAGCCAGGCGCACTTAGTTCTCGACTAGCCACCTGGGCGATACTGTTATCCTCCTACAACATGGTTTTCGTTCCACAGAAGGCTATCAAAGGTCAAGCCGTGGCCGACTTCCTAGCAGCCCATCCAGGCTAAGAAACAAACAGGATCTATGAGAAAATCCAAGACGAAGTTATTAATTCAAGCATGACTTCACATGATGATGTTTGCGAATGTTCTTCGACGGTGCTTCAAGGACGGGGCCCCAAGATGATATCGTCGCTGGAGTCGGGATAGTATTGATTTCTCCTTCTGGATTGGTAGCCAATCGGGCATACTCTCTCACTGAACCCTATTCAAATAATGTAGCTGAATATAATACTCTAGTCATCGAGCTCCGACTCACGAAATAGATGGAGGTCGAGTACCTAGAAGCGTATGGCGACTCGCAGTTGATTGTTAATCAAATCCGAGGCTCATACGAGATTCGCAACACAGACCTGATTCCTTACCATCAGACAGCAATTGCCATCATTGTAACCTTGGAGGGGTTCTTTATAGAGCATGTTCCAAGGCTCCCAAATATTGAAGCCAACACCCTAGCAGGCCTCGCCGCTTCTTTGTCGGTTCTAAATCATGCTTATCATCTAGTCGACATGATTGGCCATGAGCTGGTCTATCCCAAAAACAACATTCGACTAGGTACGAGTTACTCCGTCCAGATAATCAATGATGTGCAAGACTGGAGACTCCTGTTTATCGACTTTGCAGTCTACGGAATCCTGCCTGAGAATATGAAAGAAGCGACTTCAATCATAAAGCGTTCTCTCATATTCTTTTATGACACAAAAACAAAAATGTTATTTCGATGATCCTACGACGGGCTACTATTAAGATGCCTGTCAAAAGTAGAAGCCAAGGAAGCCCTACGCGAGGCTAATGATGGCATTTGTGGGGCTCACGAACCTGGCCCGAAGTTGCAGGCCCGTCTCCGTCGGATAGGCTATTATTGGCCTACGATGGTAGAAGACGCAGTTGATTATGCAAAGAAGTATATGGCATGCTAGATCCACGCAGATTTTATACATCTACCATCCGAATTCTTGTACCCAACAGTAGCCTCTTGGCCATTTGAAGCATGGGGAATGGACATTATTGGCCCAATCACCCCGTCGTTGTCTAGGGGACACCAGTTTATACTTACAATCACCGATTACTTCTCTAAGTGGGCAGAAGCTGTTCCGATGGCAGAGATAAAGACATCAAACGTAATCAGTTTCATAAAACATCACATCATCACCATTTTGGACTGCCCCGGAGGATCATTCATGACAATGGTCCGCAGTTTGCAAGCCATGCTTTCTATCGATTCTGTGACAAGAATCGAATCCAGAACGTAACTTCAACGACATACAACCTATTGGCTAATGGACTGGCTGAAGCTTTTAATAAGACCATAATAAAGCTTCTCAAATAAGCACGACTGGAATAAAAATCTAGGCGAATGCTTATGGGCGTATCGCACTACAATTCAGACGGCTACAGGAAATACACCGTTCTTTCTGGTTTACGGAAGCGAGGCAGTCCTCCCATTGGAGACTCAGATCCCCTTACTTCGCATGGCCCTTAGTTACCGATTGACGTCGAATAATAATTAACCGCCGATGGCTACAAGAATTGGAAGCCTTAGACGAGAAGTGTTTGCATGATCAACAAAGCATCAAGCTCTATCAAGCACGCATCTCTCGGGCCTTCAATAAGAAAGTCAAACAGAGGACATTCCAAGTAGGCGATCTCGTTTTGGTCGTTTGCAGACCGATGGTCATGACTCACAAAACAGCCGGTAAATTCCAGCCCAAATGGGAGGGACATTCATCATCGAGACCGTATTCTCCAATGGCACATACCGGGTCGCGAAACAGAATGGAAACTTGCTCATGATACCCACAAACGACAAGTTCCTGATGAAATACTATATCTAAAGACATGCTGGTACTTCCTTAAATCACCCAGACTGTCGAGTTATGTATACCAAGTACCTCTGAACTTACAGTCTATTAGCTTCGAGTGGATTCACAATGCATCCCCCTGGGTGATAAGTCATGTATACTAAATACCTTTGAACTTCCACCCTGATGCTTCACCCTGCTGGAGTTCACCAGGCTTATTGTCATCTCTGAGCAAACTTTTTGGTCCTGATTATCGTGTGTCACGTCCATATTACCTCTGATATCGATAGTCTATTAACTTAACACCTGTACCCAACCCGGGATAAAATTACGGTGTTAAGACCACAGAACCTATCACGTCCATATTATCTCTGTTGGGTTTTATCTCAAAATTTGTTACTCGCACCACCAGTGCGCAGAAGGGTAATAGATCTATAAAAAATTATTCATGATTATCGTATGTCACGTCCATATTACCTCTGATATAGATAATCTCCTAACTTAACACCTGTACCCAACCCGGAATAAAATTACGGTATTAAGGCCACAGAACCTATCACGTCCATATTACCTCTATTAGGTTTTATTTCAAATCTATTACTCGCGTCACCAGTGCGCAGAAGAGTAATAGGTCTACCAAAAATTATTCATGATTATCGTATGTCACGTCCATATTACCTCTGATATAGATAATCTCCTAACTTAGCACATGTACCTAATTTGGGAAGGTCTACCAAAAATTATTCATGATTATCGTATGTCACGTCCATATTACCTCTGATATAGATAATCTCCTAACTTAGCACCTGTACCTAATTTGGGATAAAATCAGGGTATTAAGACTACAGAACCTATCACATCCATATTACCTCTATTAGGTTTTGTTTCAAATCTATTACCCGTACCATCAGTGTGTAAAAGGGAAATAGGTCCACAAAAGTTATCCAAATCTATTTCTCGTACTACCGGTGCACAAAAGGGTAATAGGTCCACAAATATTGTTCAAATCTATTACTCGCACCACAGGTTCACAAAAAGGTAATAGGTCCACAAAAGTCCTCCAGTGGGATGTCCTCTGCTAACCACAAATGTTGTATTAGACCCTCTAGTACAAGCACCCCTTCCGTCACAATCATAT
This sequence comes from Iris pallida, assembly GCA_029216955.1. Taxonomy (NCBI): domain Eukaryota; kingdom Viridiplantae; phylum Streptophyta; class Magnoliopsida; order Asparagales; family Iridaceae; genus Iris; species Iris pallida. The sequence goes on from JANAVB010024342.1 coordinate 13,089, forward strand.
GCTTCTGGAGCCCAGTTGTTCCGTTACATTCTCTCCCAGTAGTTGAACAACTATGTCCACATCACCTCTGAGTTGTTTTCCTACCCCTTACAAAGCAAATGATGCTAAAAACAAATGTTTACCACGTCCACCTTACCTCTGAGTAAACATCCCGTGCAATAACCCCTATTTTGTGGCGTATCAATCATAGAAATTCCACGTCCATATCACCTCTGAGTTGTTCTATGTATCCTCACAGCGTTCACTCCTACCACATCCATATCACCTCTGAGTAGGAAAGCTCTACCATCAACCTCATATTTACTACGTCCATATTACCTCTAAGTAAATATATTGGTTCCCTCTCTCAACTTATTATCTGTACCTAAAACTAAGGTACGCCAAGGATGATAAGTCCACATAAAATCTCCAGCGAAAGTACCCAAACCTATCACGTTCATGCTATCTCTGATAGGATTGTCACACTTAACCAGCTCTACTATCCATGCTTCTTATTCAAAGTATTCCAAATTTACAATTTGAAAACTTTGAAAGGGGTCTTGTAGAAGCATGGATATTGCTTTTAGTTCCACATCGGAAATGAGAAGAAGAAAGGGCTCATTCCATTCTATATATAGAGCCCCTTTGCCTCCTTTGAAAAAGGTAGCAAATTAAAAAAAATAAAAGAATCACTCAACAGAATCACTCACTGTCATGGCGAGGATGAGTTGGGTTCTAAGTACTATGCGCCTTTACGGGCTAGTATAAAGAAATCTAAGGCAGCACGAGCCATACACCTCAAACGTGCTATGCCAACAGTAAACTAGAGATGCGTGCTCAAAATCATGCGCGCTACAGATGGTAAACTATACAGAGTTGACTCGGGTACGTTTACAACTTGGACTCTTCCTACTATGCACCTTCGGGTGCTAAGTCGAAGAAGTCTAGGACAGTACGGGCTTAATAAGCCCAGTCAACTATCTAATCTGCTGATCGTCAGCGGGTACCATTAACTGTTACACGGGCTCCTGGTGGAAAGTAGTACAGAACCTCCCATGTCCAGCACTCTATGGCAAATGGATAGGACAGGTCCCAAAAGTCTCCCTACAACGATCGAGAGCAAGTGCTTTACTAGCCTCAGATCAGGGAGCAAATATGCCTAAAAGTCTTCCTACAACGATCAAGTACTTTTACTAGCCTCAGATCAGGAAGCAAATATAATACCTCGGCACCCGATTTCGGTATACCCGGGCCCATAAAACGGATGCAAAGGTAGATCAATCTACTCTTGACTGGGGAGAGATGGTCATTCACAAACACAAGGAGAGAGAAGCAACCTTGACGTGCGATGAGCCCTTTCTAGGACATCACTGTACCCAAGTCGCCATCAACTGCTGCTGCCATAAGATAGTGGCTCCACTACCAAGGCAGTCTGTTTTCCAGCGACCACAATCTGCTGTGCCTTTTCGATATTATCTCGGAAGCATGATGCCAATCGAAGACTTCGTAACGGCCTACTCTCAACTAGACGTATTACTCAGATGTCTCAGTTAGGTGCATTGTCTCAGACAGACGCATCACAATTTTTTGAGGGAGTTCATCGTTAAATCTTCTTCGAACAAAGAGATCCATAAATCTGTAGTGCCAGCACTCGCCAAGGAGAAGGATCGGTCAAATTCATATCCATTGATAAGTCAAAAAAGAGACAAACAAAATTCTTTCTAAATTGTTGTTGACCGTATAGTTGTTATGCGGCCAAGTTGATCCAGGCCGCAGAAGAAAGAGTCGCATGAGCCTTATGGGGCTAAGTTGATCTATGTCGCATAAGCAAGGCTCCTGGAGACCTCATGTGGCTAAGTAGACTCCAGCCGCAGAAGGAATGCTCTCGAAGACCCCCTGTGGCTAAGTGGATTTGAGCCGCAAAGGGAAGGCTCTCGAAGATCCCATGCGGCTAAGAAAAACTCGAGCCGCAGAAGCAAGGCTCTCGAAGATCACATACGGCCAAGTGAAACCAAGCCGCAGAAACAAGGTTCTCGAAGATCCCATACGGCCAAGCAGAGCCGAGCCGTAAAAGAAAGGCTCCTAAGGCTACTACGCGGCCAAAACGATTCAAGCTCTACTCTGTGGGGGGGACACGTGGCAAGTTGACCAAGTCTTAACCACCCAGATTTGTTGCAACAAAAAAATCTCAACAAATCCACCAGTTGGCAGCGAAAGAGCGAGTCTTCGTATGCTGTTAAAGCCACGTGGCCATGAGACCATCTATGCGGCCCAAAGCATACTTTATCCCGAAATCACTATAAATAGCAGCGTACCACACCCATGCTAAAGGTTGGCAATAAAAGGCTGGCAAATTTCTTCAAGAGCAAAGACTGTGTCTGATAGTCCAAGAAGTAAGGCAGAGTTGCTAGACTTTCCCGAGCCTCCATCGTCACCCCTCCCCCCAGAATCAAAAATTAAACAATTGTACTTATATTATTTCATAGGATTTCTTTCTAGACTTTCTTTTGTACAAGGGAGTTTGCAATCAAGTTCAATTCATCTGTAATTTTTGTTCTTGATATTTTAATGGTAAACAATAATGTTAAGGAAGAAGAAGAAGATATTAGAGCACAGGGGCTATACCAACCGGGTGTCATAGATAGAATGAAGTAATATGGTGTATCAAGATGGCAGTGGATAATAGCCATGAGTCTTGTGCACATATTATGGACAGTAGGAAAAACACAGAGAAGACTGAGATACCATTGTAAAGTAATGTAGGTATCACCTTTAAGAAATAGCAGTTGCAGCTGCTATAAGCATTGAAGCTATTAAGGAATATATATATATATATATATATATATATATATAGGAGTAAATCATATATAAATAGGAGTAAATCCTCTGGTAGCAAGTTGGCATGGTAATAAACACTAGACCGAAATAGGATCTACAATAGCGAAATACAAAATCTCTATAGGACTCGGCCTAAAACCCCAACAAGTGAATAATTGAGTTGCTATTACTTATTTATTGCATGTTGACATGGTAATTCATTAAACAGGTTACTTGGACCTCGATACGGATTCTAACCATATCCGTAGCTTAGGACCACAGGTAAGTATACCTTGCCTCCCTCTATAGTTCTATTTACATGCATTACCTTTCATTATCCAGTCTTTTGATTGATTGTGGACATGTGCTTTTCATATTATATACTATTGAGTTGTTTCATTGATATATAGCCCGTGTTCACATTTGGCCTGGTAGTTCACACTTGGATCTGTTCTTTCCCGTACTTGATTGAGTCGGATCATAGAATAGTTACGTTATAAACTGGACTGCTATCTCCTTGTTTCGATTCTTGTAACCTGCGAGTCCACACACGGGACGAGGGTTGACCAGATACACCAGAGAGTCCACACTCGGGACAAGGATGTTTGTCTTGATCAGTTTACATCCGTGAGTCCATAATCGGGGCGAGGGTGTTGTCTTGTTCATTTGCACTAGAGAGTCCACACTCGGGACGAGGGTGTTTGCCTTGAACTAACCCGTGAGTCCACACTCAGGACGAGGGTTAGTGATTAGTTCAAACCCGTGAGTCCACACTCGGGACGAGGGTTTGGTATTCCATTGATCTCTTGTTTACTTGTTCTTCCAGCAGTTCATTTATGCGTAGTTGTTCTAGTATCCGTGTTCATAGCCACTTGTCCTGTTCTGTCTTTCTTGCTTATTTCTTACGCATGATAAAACTGTTAGATAGGCATGTTTCATGTATCTTGCTAGTCCTCTGAGGAACTGATGATCTCTTCAGGTTTAGCCGAGTATGAGCCAGGAGCAGACGAACAGTTGTGAGCCAGCATCAGACCACGGTGCCTCTGCAGTTGAGGTTGTCATTTGATTTGCAGATTAGACTCACTTACTTATTTCATGTCTTTATTTTATTTCGTCTATTGGTAGTGGATTTGTGTCCACCGGACGTGACTTGAGTTCTTGGAAATACTCAATTTACATTCTTTATTATTCAAGTTTCATTGACATTCATTGGTTTTGATTATATCTTTATTATTCTGTGGATGAGATATAGATTGCCATGTTAGTGACTTGGGTATATTAGACAACGTTCTACTGTCGACACTACGGAATAGGCTGGGCTTCGATACGCTTCGTATCCGAAAAGCGGGTGCGGGTCGTGACAAGTTTTTTGGTGGCCCATACAGGTCTACGTTAATCACTTCGGTTACATTACTATACCGTGAGCCTGCAAATAGGATTAGACTATTAGGATCTCATCCATGTGTCTTGAAAACAGTATTGATCTCTGTCCTTGTTTTCTATTGAATCTTTGACTTACATCCTGCTTGAAATCTTCATGTCCTTTAATATTTCTTTTATAGAGTAAATGGATTATCAAGACATGAACAATGCTTCCCTGAACACCCCACCGAATGTGGGAGGATTCTTCACGTACATGACCCCACCAACACAAGGAGGCCAGCTCACTCATATGGGCAATCTGCTACAGCCGCAGCTCTCGAGATTCCACAGAGACGATATTCCACCACCATCACAGTTTCCTCCGCAGAATCCACCACCAACACCCGTTCTGCCACCAGCATCTGTCCCACCACCAGCATAAATCCTGCGTCCAGTACGTGTTCCACATCTAGTACCAGCCATACACCCAGTACCAGCGATGTATCCAGCTCCTATGATACATCCAGCAGCTACGATGTATCCATCACCTGTCTTGCCTCTACCACCAGCACTGGACAATGTTACACTCCTGGGGATCTTCCAGCAGCAAGCCAACCTATTTCGTGACACTTTAAAAGAGGCTTTTCAGATTAAAGATGCTCTCCGATAGCTCCCTGGAACTTCCAAGAACTTCATGGACCTCAGGCCCAGGGAATTTCATAGGACAGAAGGGATTCTCTACGCTAATGGATACCTGAGGATGGTCCGAGTCTCAGAAGACCTGAAGCTCGAGTCAGCTAGTGGATAACTTTTTGACATCACGCGAACGTGGTACCAAGGCGAGCCCCGATTTTATGCTCCAAATGTGACTTGGAAGGAATTCAAGCAACTGTTCAAGAAGAAATTCTATCCCTACGTAGCACGAGAGGCATTGATGAGTCAGTTCGAGCACCTAGAGCAGGGCAACCACACCATCGACGAGTACACATCAGAGTTTTCTTGCCTCAGCCGCTTCGCAGAGAGCATGGTCAGGACCCCTGAAGACAAGGCCCGACGATTCAGGAAGGGATATCTCACGAGATTCATCTAGCTATTGCTACCCATCGAGCCACCACTAACGAAAAGATTCTGGAGGTCGTCCAAGCTGTAGAAGAAGAGCTGAGCCACAAGCCGAAGAGGAATCGAGATGCATTCAGAGGAGGCAACAACCAATCAGCACATGTGAAACGTTCCAACATTCCAGGAAAGACCTCAGCACAGCAGCATCATCCGCAACCATGACCAGCCCCACATCAAGTCTAAGATGTCCCCACCTGCCATTATTACAAGAAGAGGGGCCACGTCCAAGAAGATTTTCGTAAATGGTTAGGGTTGTGTTATACTTGTGGATCCAACCAGCATCTATCTCGAGATTGCCCGAATAGAAATGCGACTGCCCCACCGCTACCAGCCGCACAGGGAGGACAAGCTTATGCCATGATCATGGAGGATACGACAACACCACAAGGAGCAGCTGGCAGAAATTTCTATAGATTTGGTAGTAGTATTATGGATAGGCCTATATCAGATTTTCATTTTTGAGTACTTGAAATATTTTAATAGTTATATATGTTAGACTATTCATTGTAGTAGATCATGGCCTATTAAATTTCGAGGACAAAATTATTTTAAGGGGGGTAGATTTGTAAACCCTTAAACCCATTTATTGTTTATTTTATTTTATTTTGTTTGCCCTTATAAAATTTTTATTCTTGAATACTAAATGATATATAAGAGTGAATGAAAATACTCTCTCCAAACAAATAAAGGGGAATTGTGGCCTTTACAAAACTATTTTCTCCAAGGGCCCAAATACAAATTTTTAGTTTTCAAATTCAAGAGCTGTTGACCGTTTATATAAGCCTTTGTATTCGAGTTGATCTCAAATCGAATTAGACCCCTACAAATCCTTGTGATAAACCCCCAGGAAATTCAAACCAATTTTTTCCTCTATCCAATCTTCCCTTGATCAAATCTAAATCTCTCCTATATATATGGAGAGGATCAGGCATTCCCTCTCCCCTACAAACCCTAATACCCTCACCTCCTTCACGCCGCAAAGCAGTCGAGCAAAGCCAGAGGAGCAGTCGAAGCACACCAATAGGTAAGCTTTTAGCTTAGAACTCTATAATTCATTCTATTAATAAGAATCTAGAATAACCAAAGGGTGTTTGATCGAATCCCTGAGAAGAACCTATAATAAAATAACTAAGAGTTTTAGAGGGTGCTTTTAGGAAGGAAAACTAACTTGTTTACAGTCAATGTATGGTACCATATTCTATTCTTGGTATCACTTTTTCAAGTAACAGAGTTTACTCTTGACATCATACCCGATCATTAGTGTCAGAGTTTACTCTTGATACCATATCTGACCACTGGTATCACAGTCGACCCTTGATATCACTTGTACTTATAGGAATAAGTAAATATAGTGCACCATGGGGAAGTATAATAAGGGATGAGGCTGCTTGCATGCTCTATAAGGAGGATGGTCATTTGTGGCCTTCTAAGGTCAGCACCTGTGAGAAAAGGAACACTCACAGCAGAATTACATGTGAGAATAGGCTTAAGTATCAGAACAGTACATGATAGGTAAGAGTCAGAATACCAAGTGTTGTGGTCAAAGGAAAATCGAGTCATGGTTAGGACTATACAATAGTAATTGGGGGTGTGGTAGTATGTCAAGTCAGGGTACACCCATAATATTAGTAGTAACAAATGATAAAACATATAGGATGGATACCGATTTGTAAGAGGAACACAAGAGATGATAAAGCAATATATAGGTAATCATGTAACAGAGTAATATGAGTTTGAGACACGAGGTACCTACTTCAGCAGGGTGGCCCAATGTTCACATAGGTTATATGTTCAAGGTCGAGAAAAAATAGAGTATCAGTACAAGGTATTGGGCCAGAGGCACATATAGGTACTTACACCTATCTAGACTTCTAAGGGAACACATAAGAAGTAGGTATGATGACTGTTGTGTTATACATTGCACTATTGTAGCCAGGGTGTTTCAGAACAGAATTTAGATTTGGACAGCAAGGAAGTAAGTAGCAGCCATATTTGAGAGAGAGAAAGAGTATCAGATAGGGTCAGACCCTCTGAAACTTGGGAATCATACCAGGAGTAACAGAGTTAAAGTATAGGCAGTAGTGGTATTAGAGGATGTGTCCTTGTATCATAGAGTATCTGATTGATTTACATATCATACCCCGTGTTGGTATCAGATGATACTCGATCAAGTAACAGATTGATACAAAAATCATACCTTATATTCGTATCGGGATTGATACTCGATAGCAAAAATACCACACTTGGTATTAGAGTAATTCAGAGTTAAACATTAGGCAAGGTTTTCTCTGAGTTTCGAGCAATTAGGATAAAGTAGCAGAACCTATGTATTAGAAGAGGGTTTGACACCTGACAATATTTATATAGTAGGGAGTACCTTAGACTACCCTAACTCATATCAGGGTTGACCCAATTACGGTTAAGTATCATTCTATATTTTCCTAGGTTTCAAGATTAAAATGGACATGTAATGTTAAGGAAGAAAGGGAAGATTTTAGAGTACAGGGCTATACCAACAGGGTGTCATAGACAGAATGGAGTAATATGGTGTATCAAGTAGGCAGTAGATAATAGCCGTGAGTCTTATGCATATATTATGGACAGTAGGAAAAACAAAGAAAAGACTGAGATACCATTGCAAAGTAATGTAGGTATCACCTTTAAGAAATAGAAGTTGCAGGTACTATAAGCAGTGAAGCTATTAAGGTATATATATATATATATATATATATATATATATATATATATATATATATATATATATATATATATGTTGGCATGGTAATAAACACTAGACCCAAATAGGATCGACAATAGCTAAATACAAAATCTCCATTGGAGTCGGCCTAAAACCCCAACAAATGAATAATTGAGTTGCTATTAATTATTGATTGCATATTGACATGGTAATTCATTAAACATGTTACTTGGACCTCGATACGTATTCTAACCGTATCCGCAGTTCAGGACCACAGGCAAATATACCTTGCCTCCCTCTAAAGTTCTATTTACATGCATTACCTATCATTATCCAGTCTTTTGATTGATTGTGGACATGTGCTTTTCATATTATATATTGTTGAGTTATTTCATTGATATATAGCCCGTGTTCATATTTGGCCTGGTAGTTCACACTTGGATCTGTTCTTACCCGTACTTGATTGAGTCATGTCATAGAATTATTGTGTTATAAACTCGACTGCTATCTCCTTGTTTTGATTCTTGCAACCTACGAGTCCACACACGGGAAGAGGGTTGACCAATTACACCGAAGAGTCCACACTCAGGACGAGGGTGTTTGTCTTGATTTGTTTATATTAGTGAGTCTACACTCGGGGAGAGGGTGTTGTCTTGTTCATTTGTACCAGAGAATCCACACTCGGACGAGGGTGTTTGCCTTGAACTAACCCTTGAGTCCACACTCGGGACGAGGGTCAGTGATTAATTCAAACTCGTGAGTCCATACTCGGAATGAGGGTTTGGTATTCCATTGATCTCTTGTTTACTTGTTCTTCCAGCAGTTTATTTATGCGTAGTTGTTCTAGTGTCGGTGTTCATAACCACTTATCGTGTTATGTCTTTCTTGCTTATTTCCAACGCATGATAAAACTGTTAGATAGGCATGTTTTATGTATCTTACGAGTCCGCTGAGGACCTGATGATCTCTTCAGGTTTAGCCGAGTTTGAGCTAGGAGCAGACGAGCAGCTGTGAGCCAACATCAGACCATGGTGCCTCTGTAGTTGTGGTTGTCATCTGATTAGCAGATTAGACTCAGTTACTTATTTTATGTCTTTATTTTATTCCGTCTATTGGTAGTGGATTTGTGTCCACCGGACGTGACTTGATTTCTTGGAAGAGCTCAGTTTACATTCTTTATTATTCAAGTTTTATTGACATTCATTGGTTTTGATTGTATCTTTATTATTCTGTGGATGAGATATAGATTGCCATGTTAGTGACTTGGGTATATTAGATAGCGTTCTATCGTCGACGCTGCGGCATAGGCTGGGCTTGGACACGCTTCGTATCCGAAAAGCGGGTGCAGGTCGTGACACTAGACTAGCTTGGTTAGGCCTAGTTAGACTTGTTACACTAGGTTTAAACCTAGAATGGCATAGTTGACCTAGTATGACTAGTATAGTTGACTAGAGTTGACTTTAGTCTAGAATGACCTAGACATCATGTAAAATGCATTATAATATTTAATATTCTATCTGGATATGTTGTGACATGTGTTGCTCTAAATAGGACTCATTTACTCTGATCTGGACATCTATTCTCATCGGACATACACGATATTAGGCGAGTACATTCTCTGATTATTTCATGCTTGCTAGTACTTATATTCTTGCTCTAGATTATCTTACTTGATGTTGTCACATTGGTAACACGGATTGGTATTATATGGATCTTTTCATGAGATGTTATTGCCCTCGGGAGCATCGGGTACATTATGTCATGTGCATTTTATTTTCATCATGTACTCATGTGCTTTCACTATTCATGTATAATCTTGTGATTAATATACTCTCATGTTCACATAGCCCTCATGTATAACATCATGTGCACTCATTTATGAGCCCCCACGTGAAATCATATATAATAACATAACCTGTCAAGATCCTTGTGTATTGATTGGGGTACGGGAGAGTAAAAATAGTCATGTAAACGATTCCAAGTAGTATAATCATGTATAAACTTAGTAGTGTAATCATGTATAAATTCTAGCTGTTCACATGCCTATCTTGTACTCTAAACCACTAGTCACTTGTAGTTCTTTACTTATAGTAGATATTTACAGTATAATTATCTCTCCCTATTTTTATGTACATTTCTTTCAGCGATTTATGTATCTTACTCTATTGCATGCTTTATATTCCTGTCATGATATGAACTGTTGAGATTTTGTGCTCGTTCCTATCCTGACTGGACCTGTTGAAATATTACAGATGGCACCGAGGAGTTCTGTCCTACGTACTATGGAGCAGTCCTAGATGACACTTGTGAGCTGGACTCCCAGGAGGACCAAGTCCTTGCAGAGGACATTACCCAGTAGTCTAGGCTAGTTAGCTAGACTAGTTATCTTACTTTATTGTCTTGTCTTTACTTTGACTTTGAGTTGTACATATTCTGGATGTTGTTGTTGTTGAGATGTTATGTCTTAGACTTCTTCTCTCTTGTTTGTATTTTATTTGGTGATATCTATCTTATCTTATCTATCTGATCGTACCATTCTACCTTAGCTTGTGATTGAGTTATACCTTCTGCATTGTCCTCCGATTGGAGAGTATATTTGTACAGTTATATCATATCATGTTAGTTGTATGTGACCTGGGACAGCGTTCTACCGCTGACACTACGGTGTAGGCTGGACATACCCACTTCTCGTGCCCCTACACTGGGTGCGGGTTGTGACACATTTTTAGTGGTGGCCCATGCAGGTCTAGATTTTGTAGTGGTATTCGAACTAGAGTATCACAACATCCTGAAGTAGGATGTAGGATATAGTTTTAAGGTACTCAATCAAATTAGGAAAACTTTTATCTAATTCCTGCCATCTAAATTCTTGTTGATTAATTGCTTCCTTTGAAATAAACTGTCCTCCTTTGATTACATCGCTTCATTCTCAGTAATTGATTTTTTGTTGATCTGTCTCCAGGATGGTGCAGATACGATCCTATCGCTCCGGCCAGGGGGATACTACTGAAAGGTCTGCCACCTCTCGTTCGGCTCAGCTCGGTCTGGTAGTTCCTATGGTACCTTCTCATGTTGGAGCTTCTGCCGCATTCTGGGGTGCACCTCTGCCTGTTCCGAGGCCTTTCCCGATTATTCTAGAGATGTTCCAGTAGCCACCTTCGGGATCTTTCGATGTCGCCCAGCTTTTTGCCTTCTTCCAGTAGATAGTGGAGGCCCAACAGTGCCATGCTACCGATTTCAGATATGACATTGATAATGCCCATCAGTTGGCTATGACGACTGTGGAGAGAGTTACTGCACAGCTGCAGGATGGCCAGATCCAGCAGTATCAACAGAGTACGCCAGGCATCCAGGAGTTTCAGAAGATTCGTCCGAAGGATTTCCTAGGCACAGAGGGGATTTATATGCTGACGATTGGATCGAGCATATTGAGAAGATATTCCGGCTGGCGGAGATACCAGCCCAACTTCAGATTAAGGCAGCAGGCAGCCAGATGCAGGACCTGGCTCACACCTGGTATCGGACGGACCCCAGAGTGGGCACTGAGGAACAGACTTGGGGAGCTTTCAAGAAGCTCTTCAAGGAGAAGTTCTTTCCAGATATATCTCTTGGCGCGTTAGAGACGCAGTTCGAGAGTGGTTCAGGAAGCCAGACAGTTGAGGAGTACGCTGGGGAGTTCTGCCGTCTGGCAGATTCGTCAAGGGCCTCAGCGAGACGGCGAAGGCCAGGAGATTCAGGAAGGGGTTAATCAAGGAGGTCAAGTCCTTGACCAAGAGTGACCGAAGTGCCACTTTTGAGGAGATTCTGGTTGGTGCCTTAGCAGCAGAGGTTGATCATGAGATGAAGCTCAATAGAGGACGAGATACCCATGGAGCCAGCAGTAGGGAGGCCAGGCCAAGAGGCTTCACTTTCAGCAGCAGCACCAGTATAGGCCGTTCTAGCTGCAGCAGTTCTAGGTGCAGGGTTGTGCACCTTTCCAGTAGGTGCAGCAGTAGCCGAGACTTCAGCAGCAGGCTCGAAGACAGCAGCCCATTAGTTGTACTTTTTTGTAAGAAGCGGGGTCATAGATGGAATGACTGCAGGAAGAGGCTTGGTAGATGCCTACTTTGTGGTTCAACGGAGCACCAGTTGAAGGAGTGTCCCATATTTTTGGGACAAGCAGTTCAGGGAGCATGAGCCAAGGCTCCGGTAGGGCCGTCGAAGGGACCACTGCAGACTCAGCAGCAGAGGTTCATCAGCACCAGAAGCAGGCCTGGAGAGGTCAGCAGGGGCAAGCATTTTTCATGGCAGCTGAGGATGTAGAGGCTATTGGAGAGCTGATCGCAGGTTCTATTCTTTTCGATTCTATTCGAACTTTTATATTGTTCGATTCTGGGGCTTCCTATAGCTTTGTGTCTGTATCTTTTGCTATTAGACACCATCTTCTTTCTGAGTCTTTGTCTAGGACTTATAAGATTATGACCCAGGGTGGCATCATCCTCGTTAGTAATATTTACAAGGGTCGAAGAGTTGATTTGGAAGGCCGAGAACTGGATGTGGGTCTGCTCGTATGCCACTACCGAACTACGATATCGTGCTCGGTATGGATTGGTTGAACATGCACCATGCTAGTATAGATTTTTGTGGGGGTAGAGTTCTTTTCAGAGCACCATGAGAGCCAGATATTGAGTTCATCCGACGGCAGGCAGAGCAGAGCAGCGGAGTTTTCTGCAGAGTATCAGTTGAGGAGCAGGTAGTGCCACACCCTTTGATAGCGGAGTACATGGATGTCTTTCCAGAGGATTTTCTAGGACTACCACCGGACTGAGACGTGGAGTTCCTTATAGACTTAGTGCCCGACACAGAGCCAATATCCCAATACGTCTATAGGGTGAACAACAGTGAGCTGGTAGAGTTGAAGAAGCAGGTGGACGATATGCAGGACAAGGGCTTCATCCGATCGAGTTCTTCACCATGGGGTTCACCGTTACTCTTCGTGCCGAAAAAAGATGGGTCGGTGAGGATCTGTATCGACTACAGGGCACTCAACAACCTTACGATCAAGAATAAGTACCCGCTGTCGCGGATCGATGATCTCTTTGATCAGTTGAGCAGAGCTAGTGTATTCATGATGATTGATATGAGGTCAGGCTACCATAAGGTAAAGGTGAAGGTAAAGAAGTAGGATATCCCGAAGATAGCATTCAGGACGCAGTATGTCCAATTTGAGTTCATGGTGATGCCGTTTGTGTTGACTAACACCCCGACGGTATTCATGAACCTGATGAACAAGGTGTTCCACCAGTACTTGGACAAGTACGTGGTGGTATTCATCGATGATATCTTGGTGTACTCGAAGACCGAAAAGGAGCATGAGGAGCATTTGAGAGTGGTTTTGGAGACTTTCAGGCGGGGGGAGCGTTATGGCAAGCTCTCGAAAATGAGTGCACATGAAGTGGACTCACCTTGAGTTAATTGACAGTTTAATATTAAACTGTCATTTGGTTTCCCTTCTTAAAAACTGAATTTAAGTTTAAATCTCCATGTTTAAATTCATGTGCATGAGTTTTAGTTTACTGCTAATGATTATTGTGTTGATGTAGGAAGTTTGGGTTCAAAGGGAAATGGATTTCGACATTGGATTGGTTTTGTTTTAACTGTCATTTTGGGTTACTAATAACTGAAATTTAGTTCACTAATTTTTTCCCAGATTTATACATTGTTAACTAATTCAGTTCTAACTGCCACCTTGACACACAAGTGACACAACACACAACATATAAATAAACTGTCATTGTAACACTGCCATGTTAGTAAATCTTGAACCTTCATTCCCTGTTAAACTGTTTTGATGTCAATAGCCATGTTAGTCCATTCTTTGTATTATCTAACTGTCATCTAGTTTTCATAATCCTGAAGAACCTATTTGTTGAACTGCCATGTACCATACACCCATATCCACACACATACACATGTTAGCACCACTAATATTACCATGTAAAATCTGAGAACACTTAGCTATGCACTGTACACGTAAATTCCTATTCATAAACACATGATACACATACTAACCTAACACCATGCTCTCATGTCTCCATACATACACACCCTCACATGTTACACTCTCACAGATTTTACTCACACACTGTTTTCTATTGTCACACACACACATGTACACATAGGCATAATTACATATGCCATTACCCTATCTCTCTATGTATGTGATATATACCATATGTAGCCTATATGAGTTTGGGTGTGCCTTTATATAAATTAAATAAATGTTTGAAATATGTATGAATGTATGGAATGGTCTATGTATGATATAGCTATATGGCCTATAGCCTATATACAGGGCACATAGCCCATGGGTGTATCCCTATGTGATACAGCCTGTGTATATGGCTTGAATGCCAGTGTAGGTTTGTTGTTGGCTTGTATAGCCTAGATAGTGTGTGTGTATGCTAGAATAGACTGTTTAGGATTAGTGAGACTTGTTTGGCTTAGGCTTGACCTAGTTTACCTAGTTTGACTAGTGTAGTTTGACTAGAGTTGACCGAGGGTTGACTTTAGCCTAGATTGACCCCAAACATCATGTAGATGCATTGTAGCAGTCTATTATATTATTTTGGACTTGTAGTGACTTGTACTGTTCTATAGGAGACAGACACCACTCCTCGGACAGTAGATTCTCTTTAGATATTCGGGATACCAGGCGAGTACATTCTCTGATAGTTCTCTCATTTACTTGTCAATTATTGTACTTCTGTTGTAGTTAGTTCTACTTGATTCTCTGTTTCAAACACGATTTGATATTTTTGGATCTATTTCATGCGACACTCATTTATTCATGTCTGGCCTCTATTTCTGGAATTACCTACTGGAATCATCTACTGGAATCACCTACTGGAATCACCCTGGAATCACTTACTAGTATCATTCGTGTTCTGGCTGGACTTGTACTATTTTTGTGTCAGGTTATAAATTCACTTGTACTTGTTGGACGGGGAAATATTGGAGTAGACATGTGAACATACCCAAATACTGGAACCACTCCCTTGGAATTATACTGGAATGATAGCCATCCCACACTTGGCCGAGTGTGCGGTGTGCCGTATTACCTACAGCCGTTCACATGTCGATCCTGATATTTTAAAACACACTGTTAGAGTATAGACTGGACTCACCGTGGAACCTTTGATCACTGAGTGGACTCACCTTATACCGGACTCATCTTGTGCTGGAATCACCTGGTATTAGATTACATTGTCTGGACTCACACATGACTCTTATTATACTTTTTGGACTTATATTATGCTACTCTAGTTCAGCTAGGTTATATTTTACAGTCTTTACTGCCATGTTTCTCTTCTTGTTTAGTTACTTTACTTTTCATGTACCTTAATTGTTTCTCTATATCACTACCTGTACAAAACTGCCGTGATTCATCAATATAACTATCTATAACTGTTTATAGTTCTCTATCATTTATTTGGGATTTTCTTGATGAGTTGTACTCATTCCTGTCCTGACTGGACCTGTTAAAAATATTATAGATATTTGCGCTGAGGATACATGCCCTATATTATGGACCCAGAGACGGGATGGCTACCTTTGACCCAGACACTCAGGAGTGATCGGGATTTAGTTAGTAGACTAGCATCTATTTTTCATGTTGAACTTGTTGTATTGATTTGAGGCTTGTGCAGTATTTGAGATTATCGAGAGTTGTTATTATTTTAGTAATTGTCTTTCTATTTCTTAGTTATTTCTTCTGTGTTATCTTATCGTGTTTAGACTGTGATTGAGTTACAATATCTTATACTCGTCCTCCGTTCGGAGTTGATCATGATGAGCACATTATATACTGCATGAGTTGATGGTTAGATAGTGACCTAAAACAGCACTCTACTGCCGATATTGCGACGTAGGCTGGACATTGTTACGCACTCGTACCCTCACAGTGGGTGTGGTTCATGACACGTTTTTAGTGGTGGCCCATGCAGGTCGAGAGTCGCATTAGTGCGATATCGTGGTAGTACAACGATTAGTTGTACTGCTGCGGGCCTGCGATAAGAATTAAGGAATAGGCTTTAGTTGAGAGTGTACTCAATCATAGTTAGGACTACTTGACAAGATTCCTGGGATGACCCTTGAGAATCTTATTATAAGCTATCTCGAAATTCGATTCTGACAGTATCTGTCTATCTTCCTTGATTCAACGTTGAATTTGTTTCTTAGTATTCATTATTGACTTGATTTCCTACCAAGATAACATTATGGGCTAGGTTGCCTCAGTCATGGAATTTAGAGTCTTCTACAGCCATATCAGCTGGTTGGGCGATGAGATAGAGTCTGATTTTGGATGTATTTCTCGGGTGTGGGAATTTAAAGTTTTTGCAGCCAAGCTAGCGGCAATGCAAAAATTTTAAATACCATGATTCTAGAGGTATGTACATTAGTTGCGAACTCTATGGATTATCGCAGCCATACTTACTGGTGTGAAGAGGATTTTGGTAATATGGTTTTGGATAGACGGGTATGATTATCAGATTGCAGAGTAGATACCATATCGATGGTGCCCTAGTATAATTGAGTGGAATATCAGGGTGGATATTACTTGAGTATCATGGATTAAATAGAGGGATCTAGGCCACCTGTAGCACAGCACCATGCCCCACACCATCAGAAGGATACATCCCAGAGGGGCAGGGCTTTTGTGCTGACAGACGAGTAGACTGACGCTACGGGTGACGGGTTAGCAGGTCTGTCTTCTTGTTCTTCTTTCCATCATTTTATGTGATTTCATTAGTACCTGTCAGGATATTTTGTGCTGTGATAGATAGTATAGTGACCCTGATCAAGACCATGATATCACGACCAGTAGGATTATGTAGCATGTTAACTATCGACCTTGATTGTTGGGGGTTTGACCTAGTAGGGGTACGATCATCTTAATTTCGAGGACGAAATTTTTCTAAGGGGGTACGATTGTAACACCCAGTTTTCCAGATGAGGGTAATTTTGAAATTTTGAAATTATAATTATTATTATTGTTATTTATTTCACATTATGATTTTTGGTAATTTTTAATTATTTTAAACTATTTTAAAACTGTTTTAAGTCATGACTTGTGATTTTGATGTGCTGCTAGTGAAACCCGAGAGACTGTCTGACCTAGAGCCTAACCATGTGATTAGGGATATTTAATTATCATTTTTATCCTAGGGATAATTTGGTTATTTTGACTTATTAGAATTATTTATTTTAATTTATTGAATTGGGATTACTAGTATGGACTTTGACTTATTGAGACTTGTAGACTAGCCTAGTACCTAACCCTAGCTATGGTGACCCTAGCCTAACTTGAGTTAACCCATTTTAGTCACTGAGAATTAGTTTTGGAATGGAAGGATTAAGTTTAGTGTAATCTAGTCATGACTTATGGTTTCATAAAATGGCTTATGACTTCATGACTTAAATGATTAGAACTTAAGCCCATGGGCCAATTTATGAAACCCTAACCCTAATTAGACACCCATGGCCAGCCATAGGAGAACCCTCCCTATTTAATGTCATGTTGAGGTGTTCTTGCCTCTTTTAGAGCTTGACCTAGAATTTGAAGAAAAGGTATTTTCTCCCCTTCCAAAAATCCTAATAAATTCTTTTTAATTCCTTTTTAACCCTAGTCTTTTGCATTAGGATCTAATTTCTGGTTGTTTACTGTTTTTGGAGGATTATCTCAGTTTTAGTGTCATTTGGAGCTTGGGAGTTGCTATTTGGAATCCTTCCATTTGGGGCTTTCTTGGAGGATTGACACTTATAGGTAAAATCCCCCAAATTATGTTTTATTCCTGATTTTAGTACATGATAGCTTAGGTATAGGTGTCCCCTAGCTACAGTAGAAATTTCGTATCATTTGCATTAGGTTTAGTGTCCGTATCGGACACGTATTACTATTGTAGGCTAGGTGTTCGATAAAATACCCCATCGGGATTTATATTCGTATTTTGAAAATCTAATTCCATGGATCCCTAGATCAAGGTGTATATGTTAATTTTTGTGAAGGGTGTTTGGTATTTTAGTGTCTTTTTTTGTCGGATTTCGAGTTGGACATGCTGCCCACGTACGGTACACTGTGTCCTGCATCACGGGGTCAATAACTCCCGACACAGGACACGTGGACATGCCATTTTTGGCGAGGGTCTTGGGGCATCATCTGCCATCATCCTCCAAAAAAAGTGAGATCATTTGGTTGTGTGTGCGAGGAGAAATCCTCCCCGCACTGGCCGCACGACTTGCCTTTGCGCGCGCAGGAACGCCGCTGATACACTGTTAGCACGGACATGACACGTGTCGAAGACACGGTACATGCTATCCTAGGGGTAGCCCTACCCCTGGAGCATGTGTACACAAGGCCACGTGTCACCATGTGCTCTGTGTCATGCGTGGGACACGCGTGCACCTGTGCACGTCGCAGCGCACTGTCCTGTGCGCGTGTGTAGAGTTTTTGTGTTTGGATACGCTCGTGTCTACTTGGGTGGACACGAATGCATTGTTTGACACGTGCACGAGTGTGGGATATATTACCAACCATTTAATTGGTGTATTAACGTGTTTTGAATTCGAAATTGGTTTTTCCCCATTTGGACTGATACTCAAGTTCCAGTTTTTAATATTCTTATGTTAATTCCATTTTAACTGATTTCTTGATATTAATTTACATGTTTAAATTCATCTACATGTGTATTAACAACTGCTAGGGTGTTTACACATGAGTTTGGGTTTCGATTGGTCTTTGTATGGATTTTCGAATGTGGTTAGGGGCTGATTAGTGTTGACTAATACTTCCTTGGAACTTTTTACTGATTTCTAAAATCTGGAATTGAATTCCATTTTACACTGATTTTGAATGTTTATTGCCATGATTAATTCTTATACATTGTGTTAGGTTACTGTAAAGTGTTAGTTTGTAATTATGTTAGAGCATTTGATTAAGGGGTTTTCGAATGGGATGGTGTTTGGGCCTTGAGTTAATTGACAGTTTAATATGAAACTGTCATTTGATTTTCCTTTTTAAAAACTGAATTGAAGTTTAAATCTCCATGTTTAAATTCATGTGCATGAGTTTTAGTTTACTGCTAATGATGAATGTGTTGATGTAGGAAGTTTGGGTTCAAAAGGAAATGGATTTCGACATTGGATTGGTTTTTTTTAACTGTCATTTTGGGTTACTAATAACTGAGATTTAGTTCACTGATTTTTTCCCAGAGTTATACAATGTTAAATAATTCAGTTCTAACTTCCACCTTGACACACAAGTGACGCAACACACAACCTATAAATAAACTGTCATTGTAACACTGCCATGTTAGTAAATCCTGAACCTTCATTCCCTGTTAAACTGTTTTGATGTCAATAGCGATGTTAGTCCATTCTTTGTATTAGCTAACTGTCATCTAGTTTTCATAATCCTAAAGAACCTATTTGTTGAACTGCCATGTACCATACACCCATATCCACACACATACACATGTTAGCACCACTAATATTACCATGTAAAATCTGAAAACACTTAGCTATGCACTGTACACGTAAATTCCTATTCATAAACACATGATACACATACTAACCTAACACCATGCTCTTATGTCTCCATACACACGCACCCTCACATGTTACACTCTCACAGATTTTACTCACACACTGTTTTCTATTATCACACATACATGTACACATAGGCACAATTACACATGCCATTACCCTATCTCTCTATGTATGTGATATATACCATATATAGCCTATATGAGTTTGGGTGTGCCTTTATATAAATTAAATAAATGTGTGAAATATGTGTGAATGTGTGGAATGGTCTATGTATGATATAGCTATATGGCCTATAGCCTATATATTACAGGGCACATAGCCCATGGGTGTATCCCTATGTGATACAGCCTGTGTATATGGTTTGAATGCCAGTGTAGGTGTGTTATTGGCTTGTATAGCCTAGATAGTGTGTGTGTATGCTAGAATAGACTGTTTAGGCCTAATGAGACTTGTTTGGCTTAGGCTTGACCTAGTTTGACTAGAGTTGACCGAGGGTTGACTTTAGCCTAGGTTGATCCCAAACATCATGTAGATGCATTGTAGTAGTCTTTTAAATAATTTTAGACTTGTAGTGACTTATACTGTTCTATAGGAGACAGACACCACTCCTCGGACAGTAGATTCTCTTCAGATATTCGGGATACCAGGCGAGTATATTCTCTGATAGTTCTCTCATTTACTTGTCAATTGCTGTACTTTAGTTGTAGTTAGTTCTACTTGATTCTCTGTTTCAAACACGATTTGATATTACTGGATCCATTTCATACGACACTCATTTATTCATGTCTGGCCTCCATTTCGGGAATCACCTACTGGAATCACTTACTGGTATCATTCGTGTTCTGGCTGGACTTGTACTATTTTTGTGTCGGGCTATGGATTCACTTGTACTTGTTGGACGGGGAAATATTAGAGTAGACATGTGAACATACCTAAATACTGGAACCACTCCCTTGGAATTATACTGAAATGGCCATCCCACACTTGGTCGAGTGTGCGGTGTGCCGTATTACCTACAGTCGTTCACATGTCGATCCCGATATTTTAAAACATAATGTTAGAGTATATACTGGACTCATCATGGAACCTTTGATCACTGATTGAACTCACCTTATACCGGACTCATCTTGTGTTTGAATCACATGGTATTAGATTACATTGTCTGGACTCACACATGAATCTTATTATACTGTCTGGACTTATATCATGCTACTCTAGTTCAGCTAGATTATATTTTACAGTCTTTATTGCCATGTTTCTCTTCTTGTTTAGTTGCTTTACTTTCCTTGTACCTTAACTGTTTCTCTACATCACAACCTGTACAAAACTGCCATAATTCATCAATGTAACTGTCTATAACTGTTTATAGTTCTCTATCATTTATTTGGGATTTTCTTGATGAGTTATACTCGTTCCAGTCCTGACTGGACCTGTTGAAAATATTACATATACTTGTGCTGAGGATACATGCCCTACATATTATGGACCCGGAGACGGGATGGCTACCTTTGGCCCCAACACTCAGGAGTGATCGGGATTTAGTTAGTAGATTAGCATTTATTTTTTATGTAGAACTTGTTGTATTGATTTGAGACTTGTGTAGTATTTGATATTATTTAGAGTTGTTATTATTTTAGTAGTTGTCTTTCTATTCCTTAGTAATTTCTTCTGTGTTATCTTATCGTGCTTAGACTGTGATTGAGTTACAATATCTTATACTCGGCCTCCGTTAGGAGTTGATCATGATGAGCACATTATATACTGCATGAGTTGATGGTTAGATAGTGACCTAGAACAACGCTCTACCGCCGACACTGCGGCGTAGGCTGGGCGTTGTTACGCACTCTTACCCTCACAGTGGGTACGGGTCGTGACAGCAATGTCCCTTATGCCCGACTCCTGTGCCCTCCCAACTGTCATCGCAGGTCAGGCGTCCCCTCTAGGCTCCATCGTCCCCCAGTCTCTGGAAGCTTCCTCTTTTCCCATATTAGTCACGGACGCCCGATCCAACTTCCCCGTTGCCCCCTCGACTTTGCCACCTGCTACTTCCTACGTAGCGGCTTTTCGTCCTGATCGTGGTAGACTGCTTGAACCCCTAGAGCGGGAGATCAAACTCCCGGACATGGAATTCCAGACTCCCTCCGATGGTTATAACATCCGTATTCCATTCTCACCCGCCAAAATCTCATCGCTCTCCTCATCCTTCGTGAAGTCGTTCTTCCTAAAAAATTTTGCTGGCTACCTTAAAACCGCGATAGTCAAAGAAACTATTGCCAGATGGGACCTTTCCACAGGTTACCGGGTCGCTCTGCTAGACCCCAAACACCTGTACCTCCACCTCTCCTCCCCCGACGACTTCTCCAAAGTTTGGGCCAAAGGTTCCACCAGAATCGCATCCCAGATTGTTAAATTCGTCAAATAGTCTCCAGACTTTAGCACCAAAGTCGGTTTTTCGATCGTAGCGGCATGGATCACACTACCCAATCTTCCTCTAGTCTGCTTTGCATCTGTTGTGCTGAAGCGCATTGCCAGCTCCTTCGGGACGCTGGTGGCGATAGCAGAAGAAACAAGAAACCTTTCTAAAGGCAACTACGCGAAGATGTGTGTCGAACTCGACCTAGCTCATGACGCCCCCATCCAGATTCAACTTGAGCTAGGAGGTCGGACGCACGATCAAATGCTCTTGTACGACAACAATATTTTATTTTGCAAACACTGTCAAATGAGAGGATACCCCTTCAAACACTGTTTTAGAGCTCACCCGGAGCTGAAGAAGGCAGACACCAATAAACCACAAAATTAGAAGGCGGCTACCACTGCTCCCACATCCCCAACCCACCATCAACCCGATCTCCCCCTCACCTCCTCTCCTAGCCCGTTGCTGCCACCGGACAGCGCAATCATCCCTTACATCCCCATAAATTTAACCCTCAACAGCCAATTCACCATTCTCGTATCTCTTCCATCAGAGATCAATCCGGAGTACCCTCCACCTCCATGTTCAAGCGCAGATGCAGACCACGGTCAGAAGGAAGATAACCTCCCGACAAATGAGGAGGAGGAACAACCGACTCTCATCATCCCCCAGAGCACCCCTCCTCAGACATTGCCTGACACAACTTTGACATCACCAGCAAGGCCCATAGACCATTTTTTGATCTTGCTGCGACGGACAGGTTCCACCATACGAAGGATGCCAGTTTTCTGGACCACAATAACCCCTGAGTGTGCTGGCATATACCATCCCAGAACCCTCCTCCTTGCCGTTGGAGCCCTCCGCCAGCCGTCAGCAAACCTCGCCTATTTCGGAGATGAAACCCCCCAATCCAAGCTATAGTGCCCCCAAAAACAACCACAAGAAGAAGAAAAAAATGTGACATAGATCCATCGTCGGCCATGACCACGAGGGCCATAGCCAGGATCACCAACCACCCATCCATCCCTTCCAATGCTTAACATCCTCTCTTGGAACTTTCGGGGTCTGTCCAATAAACTGACGCTGAATAGAATCATCAGCCTCAAGAAGATTCATAAGATCGACATTTTAGTTATCATCGAACCAAAAATTCCTCAAAAAAGACTTAAAGCTATCCAACTTCAGCTTGGATTTCAGGCCGCGGTCGCTGGTTGCAACGACATCTGGATCCTCTTCGCTACCGATATCAGGTTCGGCATCGCATGCGACTTTGGACAGGCTCTCTCCTGCTGGGTGGATCATCCACTTCTCCCCACCCGCTCTCTCCTCTCTGCGGTCCACGGTAGCTGCGACCTTCCGGAGAGCAGGATCCTCTGGAACATATTGCTGGAGACTTACCCACCTCGCAACAACCTCCCGTGGCTGTGCATCGACGACTTCAACACCATCTCCTGCAGCCAAGAGAAGTCAAGGGGCGACCGCCCCCACAGCAGGCCATGAATGATAACAACTTTATCTTTAATTCCCACTTAATTACCCTTCCTTTCTTCGACAATGCTTTTATTTGGTGCAACATGCAAGAAGGTGCTAGAAGATAATACTCTCGTCTCGATCGTGCCTTCACCAACAATTGGTGGAACGACATGGGTCTCACCACCAAATTATCCTACCTCAATACTACCGAATTGGACCACTCTTCCCTTCTGATTGAGCTTAGGAGCTGAAACAACTCCATCAAAAAAGCTTTCCGGTTCCTGGACTTCTGGAAGCATCTCCCGCAATTCAGAAACATCGTTGCATCCACGTGGGTCTCTGTGGACGACCTGGAACCCCTCAATCGGATCGTAGCGAGACTCAAAGCCACCATGAAGGCCCTCTCTTCGTGGAGCAAGTCCGCTTTCGGCAATATTTTTCAAGCGATCAAAATGGTAAATGATGATGTCAACCGTGCAGAGATCCAGTTTACCATGGACAGATCCCGGCAGGCCCGGTCCACTCTCAACATGGCCAGAGCTATTCTTAAGTCCCGTCTGAAGGTGGAGACGGTATTCTGGAAGCAGAAGGCCATATTGAAATGGGACTCGAATGGAGACCGTAACTCGAGCTAGTTTCACTCTTGCGTCAAGGGCCGTAGGCACAAGCTTCATCTACACCAAATTTGCGACATGAACGGAAACTGGTTAGATGACCAGAACCGCATTCAAGAGGAGGCCGCCAACTTCTACACCAATCTATTCTACAAAGAAGCCATCATCAAAGATGATGAGTTTCTGGCAAAGGTTCCCAGTTTGATCTCCGATGGGGATAACGAGCAGCTTCTCACTACCCCCTCCGCGGAGGAACTCAATAACGCGGTCTGGGACCTCGATGACACCAGCGCTCCCGGGTCGGATGGATTTTCAGGTGTTTTCTTCAGATCTTGCTGGGATCTGATCGCAGCAGACTTCCTCGAGGACACCATCGCTTTCTTCCAAGGAGCCACCTACCCCAAATCCATTTCCAGCGCCAACCTAATCCTCATACCCAAAAAAGATAACCCGAAGACCTTCAAAGACTTTAGACCCATCAGCCTGTGCACTTTTACCAATAAAGTTATGTCACCCCCAGTTTCCAGAAACAGGAGTATTTTTGTCATTTTTTTCATTTTTATTTTTTTAAAATTATTTATTTATTTATTGTAATATTTTGGGGTTATTTGAGTCGGGTTCGAATTTCAGCTCAATCCGACTTGAAACGGGGACCCAGGAGAGTGTTGACCTTAGTGGACCCACACACTAGTTAGCCATGGCCCACATGTCATTTATTTTAGTTAGTGACTAGGCTAATTTATTTTGATTAGGATTTATTTGATTAGTGTGTTAGAATGACCAAACTAGCCCCAGACTTGAACCCCCTTTGTAATGTATTGTTAATAGGCTAGAGGGGGGGTATTTTAGAATCTCTACGTGTCGATGTCGCTCCGGGAAGGCTTTTCTTCGATTCGATCTACCGGGAGGTATAAATTCCTTCTCCTTTTCATTTCCTCATGCATATAGGTCTATTTTGAACCCATAGGAATGACCCCCATGGTTTTGTGTCCATTCGTGTCCATTTCATGTCCATTTGGACACTTGTAGAGGTGTCCTATGTATAGGTTTGTATCCATATGGGAAAACCCCTATTTGGATACATGGGGATTTATCTATATATAGATTTGTTGTTGTCTAATGTTTAATCTCAGATTTTATATAGTTTAGAGGTGTAATTTCTATGTATCATATTGTATCTTATTCCTATATCAATATATGTATATATATGGTGATATATATATTAATCTCTCTATATATATATATATGTATATATATATATATACATAGTCTATATATGTGGAAATATATATGATATGTTGGTGTGGCATTTTGTATTGGTTATGGGTATTTGGTGTGGTCGGCCAAGTTTGGGATATAGTGTGTGTGTATGTATGGTAGAGTAGGTGTATGAGGGAATGCTTGTGAGGATTTTAGAGAGGGGGATTAGATGGTTTGAGAGAGTTAGAGATTAGAGATAAGGGTGAGAGTTTGAGTGATAGGGAGTGGTTGTTTGAGAGTGTTGTGTGTATGTGTGTGGAGTGGTATTGTTTGTGGAGGGGATCCTGCTGCTAACAGCAGCAGGGCAGTAGCAATTGCTGTCCTTAGCAGCCCCTGCACACCCCACACAACAGCCCCTGCACACCCCACACAACAGTCCCTGCATACCCCATTGACAGTCCACATGACCCTCACAAACCAGTCCTAAACCATGCTAATTGCAGTCCCTTTGCTCATTACAAAAATCAGTCCCTTAGACCCAATACAATACCTGTCCCCATAGCAGTCCCACATTGCCTCAACCTTCAGTCCTTAAACTCTATAAATCAGTCCACCTTTAGGACCCTTGAATCAGTCCCTAGAAGCCCCAAACCTGTCCCCTACATACCCTATATGACAGCCACTCCAAGCCTCCATAGCAGTCTACCTTGCAGTGTTAAAACAGTCCCATTCCTGCCTACAAATCAGTCCCAACCTTGCCCCTACATACTCCCATTGCCCTGTCCCCTTCACACTCCTATACAGCAGTCCCAAATTACAACCAAATCAGTCCCCACACAGGGGACAGAGGTGGAGGAACAGTCCCCACACAGGGGACTGTTATTAGCAGCAGCAGTAGCAATTAATACTGCTACTTAAATGCAGTTTCTTGGTACTGCATTGGCAGCATATATGAGGGGGAGTGTAGCCCAGTTCCCTGAACTCCTTGGCAGTCCATGGGCAGCCATTGTAGCCCCATGGACAGCCCCTTCAGCTATATTTTTCCTTCCCCATTTCAATTTCAGTCAGTCCAATTTCAGCCCTCATTTCATACCCATTCACCTATTCAGTAAGCCTAATCCCCCTACATATCACTCAACCATTCATGCATTCATCCATTCATTTTCATAGCAGTCCCATAAACCCCCTGTCCAGCCCTGGTTCAGCCTTGAACCAGTCCCCTTAGAACACCATGTAGGCTGTCCTATTTCAGTCCATATTGCCCCTGAAATCAGCCCCAAACACCACTTTGCAGTCCCAGGGCAGTCCCTATGTGTGAGGGTGTATTTGTAAGGTTATGGGTGTGAGTCTATAGGAGTTAGTTAGGAGCCTATAGGTGTAAGTATATATAGATATATATATATGTATTTGGGTGAACCTATAGGAAGCCTATTAGAGTGTGATATTGTGAGAGTGTTGTATGAGTGAGCCTATATAATATATGTTGTGTGTGAGTTTGTATAGGAACCTATAGATGAGCCTAATAGGTAGCTAATTGCCTATGTGTATGTAAACCTATATGTGACCATATGTTGTGAGTGAGTGTGGTATCATAAGTGTCATGTGAGAATGGTGCAAGGGTAAAGGTAAGGTAAGGGGTAGATAACCAACATGTGGTCTAATATGACTTAGATGACCTAGATACTGGGATTTCTTGGTAGATAATGTTAGTATAGGATAGTATCTAGCTATCCTAGGAAGCCTAGGCTAGTATTCCTAGGTTAGAGTGGTATTATGCAAGGTATAGGTATTTACCTTGGTAAGGTAATATAGGTAATGCATAGAAATAGGGTATTTGAGTTTGGAGTCTATGATTGAGTTAGAACTTGGTTCCCTTGGTTGGTAATGATCAAATATAGTGCTCATAGACTAGTTTTGACGTCGGTTGACCATTTTGACCAAAAGTCAACAAAAGTCAACCGAGAGTCAAACTTAGCCTTTAAGCGACCAGATTTGACCAAAACCAAACCAGAGTTGACCAGTTGACTGAGAGTCAACAGTTGGTCAACATGTGACTTGTTTGACCTAGGGTTGACTCAGTGTTGACCAGAGTTGACCAGAGTTGACTTTTTGACCAAAAGTCAACTATAAGTCAACCTTTGACCCCGATTGACCTAGTTTAACTTGGATTGATTTTATGTGACCTTGTTTGACTTTGATTGTCCTAGTGTGGCTCAGTATGACCTAGTATGACCTAGTTTAGCTTGGTGTGACTTAGATTTGACCTAGATTGACCTAGATTCATTTAGAATGCATTGTAATGCATCTTATTATCATTTTTGGACTCATAGTGACTTGTACTGTTCTATAGGAGACAGACACCACTCCTCGGACAGTATATTCTCTTCAGACACTCAGACTATCAGGCGAGTACATTCTCTGACCATTTCATACTTGTATGGATTTACATTCTTGCTCTAGATTACTGTACTTGATGCTGACACGATCTTTATCACGGATTGGTACTATATGGATCTTCTTCTGAGATGTTATCTCCTTGTATTCACTAAGTACATATTGTAATGTGCGTTTCACTTACATGTTGTATTTATTGAATACCCTTATCATTGTACACTCATTGTGCATATTGTACTCTCAGTATCACATTGAGCCATTGTACAAGCCATTGTACAAACCATTGTACAAGTCATTGTATAAGGTAACGTAACTGAATTGGATCCTTATGTATTGATTGGGGAGGGGGAGTAGAAATAGTTATGTGATCAATCGTATTGTATAAGAAATTGTATATGTCCATTGTACACCCACGTACAAAGGAGTCCTATTTTATTGTATAACCTAACCTGTTTACATAACCATATTGTGCTCTAAAATCACATGTTCCTTACAGTCTTACTTATCATATTTAGATATTTCCTGTTATCAAATCTCTACTGTTTTTCATATATCTTCTTCTTTCAGCGTTTCATGTACTTTACTCTATTGCATGCTTTATATTTCCTAACTCGTTATGAACTGCGTGAGATGTTTTATGCACGCTCCCGTCCTGACTGGACCTGTTGAAAATATTACAAAGGATGAGGAGGAGGCCTGCATAGACACCTACTATGGGGTAGCTGTGGATGCCATGTGTGACCCAGATTTCTAGCCTGATCCACTAGCTTAGTGACTGAGGCTCCCTAGTCTAGGTTTACTATTTCTGTCATTTGAGATCTAGATTGTATATATTTATTTCATTTCAGTGTTAGAGTCTTGTATTGAGCTGGATGTTCTGATTTGTTATGTCAGTAGACACTTAGACTCTCTGGTTGTATTTATGTGGTTTTTCCTTCATTCTAGTATTTATCTATCTATCTTCCTATTTTTTTCATTCTGCTTTAGATGTGATTGAGACTGTATATTGCTATGTTACCTTCATTTGGAGTGTATATACTGTACAGGTACCTTTATATTGTTAGATGATTGACCTAGGACAGCGTTCTACCGCCGACACTACGGCGTAGGCTGGGCATTGTTACGTTCTCGTACCCTCACAGTGGGTGCGGTTCGTGAGACGTTTTTAGTGGTGGCCCATGCAGGTCGAGTTTATGTAGTGGTATTCGAACTAGAGTATCACGACAGCCTGCAATAGGATTAGGATATTTTGAAGGTACTCAATCACACTAGAAAAAACTCATATCAAATTCATACCATCTCAGTTCTTGCTGATATTGTTCTCCTTGAATATAACTGTCCTCCTTTGCTATTTCGACTCATTCTCAGCAATTGTTTGTTTGATCTATCCTCAGGATGGTGGAGACGCGATTACAGCGTGCCATTCATGGAGATACTGTAGAGGGGACTGCTACCTCTCAGCCCGTACAGCAGGGTCGGGAGGCTACAGCTCCTACCATCTCTGCTCATATTGGGACTTCAGCAGCAGCAGCAGCTGAGGGTATGCCTTCACCAGTTCGGAGGCAGGACCCAGTCATTTCAGAGGTACCGTTCCAGCAGCCACCGCCTACAGGAAACGTGGACGCAGCTCAGATGTTCGCGTATTTCTAGCAGTTCATGGACCGACAGCAGGCTCGACAGGACAGAGGCATGGAGTTGGTCATTTCGACAGTTGCAGCCCGACCAGTGGTGCAACAGCCAAAGACACCGGGGATCGAGCAGTTTCAGAAGATGAGCCCTAGAGACTTTCTGGGGAGAGAGGGGATCCTATATGCCGATGAGTGGATCGAGCATAGAGGAGATCTTTCGCTTGGCCAAGATTCCAGCAGATCTTCAGATCGAGGCCGCAGCTGGCCGGATGCGCAATCTTGCTTGCACCTGGTATCAGTCGGACCCCAGGGTGGGGGTAGCCGGACAGACTTAGGAGGAGTTCAAGGGCTTCTTCAAGAAGAAATTCTTCCCAGATTCAGCACTCAGAGCTTTAGAGTCGCAATTTGAGAGCCTAGTTCAGGGGAGCCTGTCAGTGGAGGAGTACGCTGGGGAGTTCGACCGCCTCAACAGATTTGTGGAGGGTTTGAGCGAGGCGACAAAGGCCCAGAGGTTCCGGAAGGGTCTGGTCAAGGAATTCAAGTCCTTGACCAAGGACAACAGGGATGCCACATTCGAGGAGATTCTGACGGAAGCTTTACTGGCTGAGGATGATCTTGAGCTTAGGCTCAAGAGAGGGCGATACCCAGTTGGGGGCACCAGCAGCGGAGGACCGGCCAAGAGGCCGCACGTTCAGTATCATTTTCAGCAGCAGTATCAGCAGCCGATGCCAGGCATACAGTTTCAGCAGCAGTATCAGCAGCCGATGCCAGGCATGTAGTTTCAGCAGCAGTACCAGCAGCCGAGGGCTCAGATACATCAGCTACAGCAGAGGCCTGTTCAGTATCAGGGCCAGGGACAGGTACAGTATCAGCAGGACACCGTGTGCAACTTCTGCAAGAAGCCAGGCCATTGGTGGAACGATTGCAGGAAGAGACTGGGTATGTGTTTACTTTGCGGGTCAGCAGCGCATCAGTGTAGAGAGTGTCCCCAGAACCCGACACTTGACTCAGGTAGCACCAGGAGCTAGAGCCCCGGCAGGGCAGCAGAGGGGACCACCATTGCAGACTCAGCAGCAGAGGTTTGTCCAGCATCAGCAGCAGGCCAGGAGAGGCCAGCCAGGGCGAGCTTTCGCCATGACAGCCGAGGATGCTCAGGCCGTTGGAGATCTAGTTGCAGGTTCCATTCTTTGATTCAATTCTGCAATTCCTATCTTGAAAATTCAGTTCCATCTATTCCTATCTGTTTTTTATTGTTGATAAGTTTGATCTGGTGTTTCCTTATAATTTAATTTTCTTCTGAGATAAGTCGTATGGGCTAGGTCGCCTCAATTATGAGATTTTAGAATCCTCTAGGGTCATGCTAGCAGGCAT
>JANAVB010024343.1:0-54486 GCA_029216955.1 Iris pallida
TCATCCACTCACCCAGATTAATCGTCTTCTGTTGTAGAGCCAGCAATCCGATCTTTCTGTCTTATCTAGTGCCTTCGCGGAGCGGGGCACTACAGCTTCATCGCGGTTTGGCGAAACCGCTCGATATAATTTCTTGTTAGCTCTTTTTCTCCCTGAACAACGTCCATGAGAGTGGACATTGTCACGTCTTGTCCTACTTCATAGAACCTCTCTAGGAAGATATGTTTGAAGTCGATGAAGGAGTGGATGCAATTGTCCGGCAAGTTGCGGTACCAGTCGAAGGCGACCCCTTCTAAGGCTCCGATGAACAACCGCGTAAGGATGGTGTCGTCATGAGAAAGATGGTCGGTTGTGACTTCGAATTAGGTGATGTACCTGCTTGCAGATGTCTTGCCATCATATGGGTTGATATGGAATGGTTTATATTTTGGTGGAAAGGGAACATCTCTCCACGCAGCGGGATACGGTTGTCGTATCCTGAGGTCTTGGCAGTTTTCTCGGGCATAGAACATGGCCCAGAGCTCCTGGACCTCTCTTCTCGCCTCCCTGGCCTCGTCTGCAGCGGTAGGAGCTGATATTTCAGGAGGACTTTCGCCCGAGTTTGGTGCAGCTGAGTTCGAGTCCGCATTGACCGCGGGCTCCAAGCTTGTTTGGCCAGGCGTTCTTTCTTGCAGAGTTGGAAGGGCTGCTTTGATCTCGTCTACAGACTGAAACCTTCTTAGTTGCTGTCGGTCATGAACATCGTCCTCACATGAGGAGAGATGGAAGAAACGATAGAGGACGTGCCCTCTGAGTCATACCCTTGTACAGAAAAGTCATCCGGGTATGTGGGAATGCCCTCCTCTGGTTCTGACTCAGAAAGTGTGGTACCCCTAGCTTCAGAGCTTACCTCGTCTTGGGAATTGTGGACGTCCTCAGGGACGTCGGGATCTGCTGCATCTGTTGGGTGAACCATTTCCCCCGGACCGTCTTCTTGGAACGCCGGGTTATTGTGGATATTTGGAGGAATGCTACCTCCGACTTCAGTGTCTCCCATAGATGTGGACGAATCTCCCAGTACGGCAGATTTCATCTTTGAGCGAGTACCTTGGTAAACTCCTCTTGCAACGGCGGTAGACAGCCGTTTAGAAGAAATATTCTTGGTTACGCCGGTTGAAATTTTTGGACTGTAGACATTTGTTTTCTTCCCTCTTTCGCAGCCAGGAATCTTTAGTGCAGAATTGCAAGAGACGA
This sequence comes from Iris pallida, assembly GCA_029216955.1. Taxonomy (NCBI): domain Eukaryota; kingdom Viridiplantae; phylum Streptophyta; class Magnoliopsida; order Asparagales; family Iridaceae; genus Iris; species Iris pallida. The sequence goes on from JANAVB010024343.1 coordinate 1,234, forward strand.
CTAGAAGTGCCTTATCTTCTGAGCTTAGGTATTGCAGCCTTTGGAAGACGGACCGTCGGTCTTTCTGTACTGCTGCCTTGTTGCATCAGTAGTTGACTATGACTTGGGTGCATTGATGTCCTTGACAAGACTCTTTGTAAGTCAAATCTTCGTCTCTTTCCTTGTGCTTGTGAAGAATCACGTTGCACTGGTCACCTGCTTTGTGGGCTGATGACTGCATTGGCCTCCTGCCTGCTCCATGATGTGGGGGTGGCGTGAGTACTCGCCCCTGATCCTTGTTAGGAGATTCTTGATAACTATCCCGTTCGTTGGCTGCCGGGGGCTGGACACGGGTAGTTCTGTACAACTTTCCATCAGGGGCCAGAGTAATAGACATCGGGATGCCCTGGTAGTCAGAAGTTGGGACAGCCGACTGAGCTCGTCGAGCTCGCGCTGCCCGAGACTTCTTCTTTCTAGCACCTGAGAGTGCATAGTAGGAAGAGTCCAAGCTGGTCACAACAGAGTCTGGTATATGCTCAAGAGAGCCTTCGTGGTCAGGACCGTATGAGAGACGGTCAAAGACTGACCGCGAGCCGTATGGAGTAGATAGTATACGGCTGGGATCGGTGGCCGTGCAGGCTGTCTGCATGCGGCTGGTATGTGTGGTCGTGCAGGCTGTCTGCATGCGACCATCCTTTGTGGCCGCATGAGCTTTCTGTATGCGGCTAGAAGTCGTGGCCGTGTAGGCTGTCTACATGCGGCTGACTCTTGTGGCCGCATGAGTTTTCTCCATGTGGTTGACAGTTGCGGCCGTATGAGCTTTCCCTATGCGGTTGACAGTTGCAGCCGCATGAGCTTTCCCCATGCGGTTGGCACCCTTATGCGGCTTGGTTTGCACAGAGTTCCTCTTTGCCCCTTCAAGTCCAGCATCATAGTGTTTTCTTCTGTCGGACATGGGGACAGCAGAGTCCTCTACGATCTGGAGTGGGGCCGCAAGCGAGACTTCTCCGCTGTCTCGGGCGACAGAGAGTACTTCTTCGAGAGCTTGGGGAGGAGCAAAATTCTTGTGTCTCCACTCCCTGCAGGCCTTCTTTGTGCGGGCTCGCCGCTGGACCGGACCAGCGCTCCCGTCGGAGAGCATTTCTTCAAACGCCTGTTGGTCAAACCGGGCGACCAGTATTTGTTGAGTGGAGCCAAGTTTGGCTGCGTCTGATTGTGTCACCAACTCCTCAGCCGTGGAAAAGTTAGTCCCCAGCAGAGTCGCCATCGTGTTTGCCATTGGTTGTAAAAGTACAGAACAATTATATAGAAGGACTGGACTTAGACTCACAATACAAACTCGCTCGTACAAAGAAAGCCTAGGGATGAAAACCTAGGTATAGCAGTCTAAGTACGATTGTTTATTTTTGATTCTGGGGGGTGACGGTAAAGGCTCGGGAAAGCGACGGCCGCTCTGCCTTACTCCTTGGACGATCAGACGTAGCCTTGGCTCCGGTGAAGAACTGCTCTCAAGATGGGAAGACTCTTTTGTGCGCGCCTTTGTCTCTCTGTGTGTGTCCAGCCGGGTGGAGAGGATCTCTCTTGCAAGGGAATGGCACCTTGCAATATTTTTTTCTGAATTCTCCAGTCCTCAGTAGTTTGTAAGGGAATGACACCTTGCTATTTATAGAAGTGGGGGTATGATCATTAGGGTTTACAATGATTCCCTCCTTGGAAAGTCGGCGGCCAATCATCTGGACCATTAATCTTGATTGTATTACGTCTGGGCAGTTAATTCTTGATTGCGCCAAATCTGTATGGGCAATTAATGTTGATTGTGTAAAATCTATATGGGCAATCAATATTTATTGTCATGAATCTTGGGAACCTCGGATCTCCTGCCATGTGTCTAATCCTTGTGATTGCCATAAATCTGTTTTGATTTGGGTAATTATGATGAATGTACTAAATCAAGTTGTGGGGATTTGTTAATAACTCTTGATTGATTTTGTGCCATGTGGGAAACTGATCTTATGCCACGTGTCATAATCGCGAGCCACAGCCGCATGAGGGTAGCTTCTTAGGTTTTGGACTGCATAAAGGTGGCAGCCGTATAGATGAAACCTCCAAAATCTGAGCCGCATGGGGGTGGTTTTTAATTGAGTCGTATAGGACTTGCCACGTACCGAGGCTACATGGGCGTGGCCTCTCAATATTTGAGCCGCATGGAGACGATCCCCATGATCCGGGCCGCATGAGAACAGCGGCCGTATAGGGTGACTTCTCATAACATGAGTCGCATAACGAGGGTCTTCACGCTCTGAGCCGCATGCGAGCATCAGCCGCATGGGATGGTGGCGGCCGCATAGGGGCTTTATAGTTGGTGGATCGTGCCAGCTGTAGAGGAGATTTTCTCCGTTTTCTGAGAAATACGCCGTCATATCGAAGTTCATCATTTCAGCTTTAGTGTCAGAGTTACTGCTTTATGTCAGAGCATTTAATGGGAGCAGTCACTTCATGGCCAACTGTAAAGCTGCATAGGGTCACGTGATTCTCGCCTGAGCCGCATGAGGCTATTGAAGGGTTTCTGAGCCGCATGAGGCTCTGATAAATTCCTGAGCTGCATGAGGCTCCTTCTGCTTTAAGCCGCATGGGCTTCTTCTATTTTGAGCCGCATGGACTTCTTCTGTTCTTTTCCATGCTTCTATAAATAGCAATATTACCTTGCTTTACATGTATAATCTGCTATGATATCAATTATAGGAACAAAATGTAACGCGCTATACTCTAAAGGGAGGTGAATATAATAGGTAGCAGAAAATTAGCTATTAAAAATGGTTAGTAGCAAGATCACAGAAATATATCACAGATATGGAAATATAAAAGTAGAGAGCAGAGAGCAAACACAAACACAAGGATATATACTGGTTTTCCTCTCGTGAGGACTAATCCAGTCGAAAGAACTCCAGCTTCCAGTTGAAATCCACTATGAAAAAGCACAAGTTTTCATGCGAAGTCCTTGCAACTTCTACAACACGAGCTTTGATCCGAAGCACTCGACCAACTTCAATTGTGAAGTGTCTATCTTCAATCAAGACTCTGATTACAATCACTATAAAACTTCTAGACCGTACCGTACTGACAAATCGACTAGAGGATTGTAACTGGCTTGAGATTTAAAAATGAAAGCTTAGAAGGCTTTCGGAAGACCGTAGTAGTCTTAGTGAGAAGAGAAGAGAAAGTGAATTGGTGTGTTAAAATGGTAGAAATTCTTTGTTATTTATAGCTTTTTTAAAGGGAGAATTTGGACAGAATTTGGGCAAAATTCTTTGAGTGAATCTCGGTAGATAGACGTTGCATCCGTAACTACGGGGAGACTAGGTTTGAAATGCCAACGTTCCACTAACCTAACTCGAGCCAATTTTTGGCCATACTCGGTCCGAACTCTGTTGGCCAGAATTGGTTGGTTAGGGTTTTGCAAATCGGTTTTTGGTCTTTTGAGAAGTCAAGCAATTAGGAGCTTTTGTAAGTGGACTTATTTTCAAATCCAAAAGGTATTTTAAAAACATTTTTTGGTAGCCTATTTGCTAGTACGACTCCGTGTACATTGTATTTCTAGACTCAATAAATTATAAAAAATACATTAATAATGAAAATACAAACTAAATGGCAAAACGGCTTCAAGTCTTGAACGGTAGCAGTAGCAGTTTGAGCAGATCATCCAAGTAGTCCTTCTATCGAGACATGGTTAGATCAATTATTAAAATCAGGTTTGACCATGACCAGTGGGACAACACACCTCATTTCCTGAACTACCTATGGACCACCCTCTACGATACCTTATCCCTCGGTTGCAGGGGCACCCTCTCACCTAACTGGTGCAGTGCCTCCACTTGGGGTGGTTCCCCTTCTGATTCCCCTCCATCCTGTACTGGCAACTCTACCGACACACACCCTTCGCCTCCTCCCTCCTTTTCTAAGCTCCCCCCTCATACGGAACATCTTTTCCGATTAGTCTCGTCGACCTTGGATCCATGAACATCGTCGTCTGCAGGCACATGCTATCTCACCCCTCCCACCAACCTTTGTAGAATCTTACGTTTCAAGACGACTCCAATTTATCACATTTGATCCAGCCCCTTCTTCTTTGGATGATATCTTACACCCCAACCTCCGTCCTCCCTCTCCAACCTTTATTACTTCGTTTTTTGCTCCTGTGGAGGGATCCACCCTCTTGTATCCAAATCAAACCCCTGCTTCTTCGATGATGGTCTCTGATGGCTTTATTACTGGGCCCCCTCTAGAGACCGAAGTGTGTTCCCCGACCAATGCCCCTGCCCTTGCCATTGCCTCTTAGGGATTGGATATTGCATCTCCGACTACAATATCCTGTCCAAGAAACCTCTCATTCTGCTCCCCTAAGGTTAACAGGAAACAGAGAAAGAAAGAGGCAACAGGTGCGCAGAGAATCACCTCCCACGATACTGAGGTCGGCGGCAAAGGCTCCCACCTCACCCCCTTCCGATGCTTAACATCCTCTCATGGAATGATAAAGGTATTGCTAATAAGGCATCCATGAGGAGAGCCATACATCTTTGTAAGATTCATAAAGTTTCAGTGATGGTCATCATCGAACCTAAAATTCCTAACAAAATAATGAAACACATCCAAATGCAATTGGGATTCTCCGATGAAATTGCAGGATGCTAGGACATCTGGATCCTTTTTACGCATGGTGTGGTGCTGGATGCAGTGAGGGACGTCGAACAAGCCCTTACGATCTTCACCTAACACCCGATCCTGGTTTAGAAATCACTTCTTACCGCTGTGCATGGGAGCTATTCTAGCAAGATCACAGACTGCTTTAGGAACACCTGGCCCTCACCCAAGAAGTGTACCTTGTACTCTGTAGATTTGTCTTGGTAACTTCAAAGCCATCCTAGATGCTTTCGAGAAGAAGGGTGGCTACCCGCCCTCCTTCTCTTCAATAGCAGATTTTTTAAACTTTATATTGGACATAGGGCTTTCATCTCTCCTCTCAACTGGCAGCGATTTCACTTGGTACAACATGCAGGAAAGGGACCGCCGTCAGTACTCCCGGCTTGATAGATCAATGGCCATCCACCTTTGGCTCGACATAGTTGGCACTTCCTCCCTCTGGAATCGGATTCCTCCATACTATTAGAGATAGGCATTTAGCACCCATCCTTTACTAAACCTTTCAAGTTTCAGAACTTTTGGATCGATCATCCGCATTTCTCAGACATTGTTCGAGGTGCTTAGACTTCTGTTCTTTATATCGAACACCTACATCGGGTAGCCATCCACCTTAAGGAGACTTGGAGGGCCCTTTTTGCCTGTAGTAGACTGGAGTTTGGAGACATCATGGCAGAAGCCCATGCAGCAGAGGAACACGAAATACTTCCATGCATGTGTGAAGGGGAAAGAAAAGCCTTGTTTATTCATAAAATTATCGACCTAAAGGGCAATCTTCTGACCAAGCAAAGAGACACTCACACAGCTACCAGTTCCTTCTTCTCGAGCCTCTTCGCGAAGGAGATGATCATACTAGATGATGACCTCTTAGTGTCCATTCCTGTCCTCGTCTCGGAACAGGACTACGAAGCGCTCTCGACGCTCCCTTTTGTTGAAGAGGTCAAAAGGGTGATTTTGTCGTTGAACAAGGATAGCTCCTCGGGCCCTGATGGCTTATCGGGATCTATCTTCCGACGCTGTTAGTCTATTATATGGGGATATTGTTAAGGCTATTATCACCTTCTTCCAGGGTGCTAGATACCCCAAGGCGATATCGAGCACCCTCCTAGTGCTGATTTCGAAGATCCCCAACCCTCCTCCTTTACAGACTTCAGGCCCCTTAGCATGTGCACCATCTTCAACAAGACCATATCTAAGATCCTTGCTGATAGAATGGAGCTCATACTTACGAAGATCATTTCTCCTGAGCATGTCACGACCCGCACCCTAGAGTAAGGGCACGAGACGTGGTTACGTCCAGCCTACGCCGTAGTGTCGGCGGTAGAACGCTGTCCTAGGTCAACAATCATCTAGCAACATATATATATCTAAACAGTTTATACTCCTCGAATGGGGGTGACATAGTAGTAATAACTCAATCAGAACTAAGAAAGAGATAGCACGATATGAAATAGAACTCAAGGAAATAAATAGATGAAAAGTAGTCTAAGATAATCGCAGCAAATATCCAGAAGTAACATGGTCTCAGATAAAGAATGAAAGAATATATACAACTCTGAACTCCAAATAAAGTCTAGCTAAAACATGCCTCAAGACTACATAAAAGAAGATAAGCCTAACTAATCTAGTCTAGGCAATCGGGGTTATATCCTCAGCTAGAGCTGGGTCCTCCTAAGGGTCCAGCTCGCAGGTGTCATCTAAGGCTGCCACGTAGTAGGTATCCAGGCAAGCCTCCTCCTCGTCTTCTGTAATATTTTCAACAGGTCCAGTCAGGACAGGAGCGAGTACAGTACATCTCAACAGTTCATAGCAGGTTAGAAGATATATCATGCAGTAAAGTAAGATACAAGTACTGAAAGAAGTGAAGTATGTAAACAGAGAGAGAAAGCTGTAATAGAAATATCTACTATAAATAGAGAACTAACATGTGGCTAGTGAGTCAGAGTACAACATGGACATGTAAATGGCATAGGATGATTCTGATGCTACACTATGGAATGATTCTGATGCTACACTACTGGTGTATTATGCACATGTCTACTTCTACTCCCCCGTACCCCCAATCAATACACAAGGATCCAACCAGGTTATGTTATGATACTATGTAAGGCCCCCGAAGGGTGATAAGCCTCCGAAGGGTAGTGAGCCCCCGAAGGGTGATACATAGTAGACCCATAAATGGGATAAGGATTCCAGGAAGACTCTGTGATCATAAGAGTATATGTCACAAGTGATCGAAGAACCAATGAAGCATAGTGATACGCCATGTAAGTGAAACGCACAGAACATGTAGTACCCGATGCTTCCTAAGGATAACATCTCAAGAAGGGATCCATATAGTACCAATCCGTGTGACCAACGTGACAGTATAAGTTAAGTAATCTACTGCAGGAAATAGTTCTAAGCAGTATATAAAATGATCAGAGAATGTACTCGCCTGGTATCTGAGTGTCCAATATGAAAGTACCGTCCGAGGAGTGGTGTCTGGCTCCTAATCAGAACAGCACAAGTCACAACAAGTCCAACATGGAATAATCAAGTCCTACTATGCATTCTATATGATTCTAGGTCAATCTAGGCCAAAGTCAACTCTTGGTCAACTCTGGTCAACCCTAGAAGTCAAACTAGGTCAACCAAGTCTAAATTAGGCCAAACTAGTCTATACTAGTCTAAACTAACCTACACTAGCTAGCACAAACCCTTACAAGGCTATGCAAGCCTATACTAGCTATATCACAACATAGCTACTAGCTATAACTAGATTACATTCAACAAGTATAACATCATTTATCATTACACCTATTGATTTAAATACTTTACATATAGCCTATAATAGAGTACATTAGGAACATCACATATTTAGATTTATATCTAGGCTTAACATATCCATATATCATGTATTGTAAACAACCTATATAGCAACCTATAATTTGGAAGAATAGGAAAAGAGAAGAGAGTGCATATGTGAGTGTGGGTGTGATGTGTGTATGAAAAAATGAGAGGGGCTATGTGTTCATGTAAAACCATTTCTTTCTCAGATTTGTGTGTGAGGGTTTCATGTAAGTATGTGGCTTGGTGTGTCCCTGTGTATGTGAAAAATCTAAAATCAGTGAGTGTGAAAGGGTGTACTTGAATAGAGTGATATGGTGAAGGTGCACTGTAAATCTGGAAACAGTGGCAAGCTCAGGTATCATAAAGTCAGTGTAGGGATTCATTTCCAGGTTTTGAAAAGAAATTACAATGCAAACAAGGTCAAGGTAACTTAGGTTCAGCCATAGCAAAACAGTCCACTCTTATCAGTTTATTCAACATGGGAAACACCCAACATCATACTCAGATTTCCATCTCAATACAAAAATCAATTTTACACAAAATCTCAGGTTCAACTCATGAGAACCTTTAGTTGACATTGAACTTAGCTATAGGCTAAATCAAAAAGGAAAGCAATTAATGAAACAGTGAAAGCCCCAAACCATGTCTAGGTTTTAGAAAAACAGCAATGCAACAATGTCAGGTAACTAGGTTCAGCCATGCACCCAACCCAAATTCAGTCAATCCTATCAGTCCCATACTCCTACAGGGAATGCATGTTATTTCAAAAATGTAGGAATTTGAGGATACCTTAAATTCTCAGGAAAAATAAAGGAAAACTCAGGGTTATTCACAATCTCAGGTTTTAAATAGTTTCAAGTGGGTATCTCACATATCACATGTTCATTCAAAAGACTAGTACCCTTAATCAATTCGAAAACCTTGAAATCATATAAACACGACACATAAAACCTATATCCTATCATGGTTTTAATGCATAGAGAAAATAACCATAACATAATTTATCATATTAATCATTTAACTAAAATCAAACTGGAAATTAACAGTGAATGAACACTGATACTGACAGTATCAGGAACAAATGGAAAATTCCCATTTGGCAATCGAAACCATAATTAAACAATAGAAAGTAGGTTGGTAAATAGTAATTAGTGTGTTCCAGTGACATACCCTTCATTTCGTGTCCAGAAACCCGACACAACGTGTCCAATCAGCTAAACATACACAAATATAAAACTGTATTCAGACAGTGTCGTGCACGCATTCTAGACAGTCTAGGACACGACACAACACGAATTAGTTCTCGTGATCACACATGTGGGTTCGCCTAGGGTAGGACTAGGGGCCTAGCACCCTGAATCGGACCCACATGTCGCCGTGTCCGACTTATCAAGCCGTATCCGAACCCGAAATCGAACTGTGCACGCATAGTACAAAACCAGTGCACACACGAATACGTATCGGATACGACATGAGGACTCGTGAAACTTGGGGAGCCTCGTGTCAGTGTCTGCCCCAACGTGTGTGTCGAATATCACGTGTCCAAGTGTCGTGTCCAAGGAGGATTTGCCCCCGAGTAGCAGGGGACTGCTGTGCGTGCGGAAACGTGTGTGTCGCGTGTCCAAATCGACCCGACACAAAACAATCATCACCTCAGTCAACCAGAATCCAACAAACAATATCAAAACCTAATTTCCTTTTTAAAAACCATGCACAAAAGTGATCGAAATACCCTCAGTGGCATTTCGACAAACACCTACGTATCACTACTGATACGTGTCCAAATGGACACGAAACCTACGAAACCCGACACGACACCAATGCAGACACTTAGGGGACCCTTAGGGCTTCCTAATCATGAAGGCAAATTGAAATTTCATGGAGAAATGAGAAAGTTACCTATTGTTGAACATTCAAGAAAAATCCCCAATCAATAGCTCTTGTCTTGATGTCCCAATCCACTCAAATCACATCAAACTGAGATGAGACCTTAGCAACAGCAAGAATAGGTATATTAGAACCTAATGGAATAAATTAGAATGAAAAAGGAAGAGGAATGGAGTTCTAGGGATTAAAATACCAAAGGAAACTAACCTTTCTAAAACTTGAGCCTTCCTAAGAAAGAGGCAACCCTAGATTTTAGGAGTGATTTTATAGTGGGGGGATCCCAATAGGGATAGGGTGGCCGGCCAAGTCAAGTAGGGTTAGGGTTTGCTAATTTTTGGACTTTGGGCCAAGTTACATAGGCTATGGCTAAGTTGTTTTATTAATTGGTTCAAACCATAAGTCAAGACTTATGACTTATCTAATTCTATGACTAACTTGAGTCTAACGACCAAACTATGGATTAACTTAGGTTAGACTAGGGTCACATAACCGAACCAAGTCCATACTAACTAGGGTTAGCTTCAAGGTTTGTCCACAAGGGTCAACACTAGTCAAAGTCAACCTAGTCCAAACAATTCCAAAATAATTCCTAAAAATTCCCATAAATTCTAATGAATTTAAATTATCCCAAAAATGACAAAAATACCCACACACTAGAAATGTGGTAGTGACAAATCTACCATTCTTAAAAGAATTTCGTCCTCAAAATTGAAAGGCGAAATACAACTGATGAGAAGGATAGAAAGCGTACCTCACGGTCCAAAAAGATAAGGGTAGCGCTCGCGCATCTCATCCTTCCGCTCCCAGGTAGACTCTCCTGGAGAATGATGCCTCCATACGACGCACACCAAGGGTATCACCTGGTTCCTCAGAACCTTCTCCCGTCGATCCAGAATCTCCACCGGCTGCTCTGGATAGCTGAGAGAAGGCCCAACCTCTATCTCTGAATGATCGAGCACATGGCTAGGGTCAGTCACGTACCGTCACAACTGTGATACATGAAATACGTTGTGGACCCCCTCTAGTACAGGCGGTAAGTCTAGCCTGTATGCAACATCACCGACTCTTCCGCTGATAACGAAAGGGCCGATGAAGTGCGGGCGAAGCTTTCCGCCTCCACCAAAACGTATCGTACCACAAGTCGGAGATATCCTCAAGAAAACCTGGTCTCCGACCTAATCACAAGCAAGGTCTCAATTAATATAATAAACAAACATGATCAGAAACACAAACAACAAACCTAAATCTAATCCTACTCTAATCTGTACCTCAAACTCCAATGGCCTCCGGTGGCTATCGGCCCAGTACCGATGTATGTCCTGCGCCACGCGAAGTCTATCCCTGATGAGCTTCACCTTCTCGGCTGCATCAACAACCATCTCTGGCCCCAGTAAAGCTCGCTCACGAACATCATCCCAGGATAAGGGTGTACGGCACCTACGTCCGTACAGAGCCTCGAAAGGTGACATCTCAATGCTGGCCTGGAAACTATTATTGTAGGCAAACTCCACCAAATGAAGATGATCCTCCCAGGAACCTCCAAAGTCCAGGACGTACGTCCGCAGCATATCCTCAAGAGTCTGAATAGTCCGCTCTGACTGTCCGTCCGTTTGGGGGTGGTATGCAGTACTAAACTTGAGCTGAGTGCCCAAGCTAGTCTGCAGACTCCTCCAGAAATGAAAAGTAAAATGGCTATCCCGATATGAGACGATGCTGACCCGAACTCCGTGAATCCTGACTATCTGACGCATATACATCTCCGCCAGCCTCTCTGTAGACATACCCACCTTGAATGGCAAAAAGTGGGCCGATTTGGTCAACCTGTCAACGATGACCCAAATCGCGTCTTTCCCTCTTAGAGTATGCGGCAATCCTGAAACGAAGTGTATCATGATATGCTCCCATTTTTACTCGGGAATGGGCAGCGGCTGCAACAATCCACCGGGCCTCTGTCTTTCTGCCTTGACCTGCTGACAGACCATGCACCTAGCCACGAAGCGAGCCACCTCCCGCTTCATCTCCGACCACCAAACATGCTCCCGCAGATCTCGGTACATCTTGTTGGCACCCGGGTGTATAGAGTACTAAGATCTGTGGGCCTCTTGTATAATCTGCTCCCAGAGATCTCCGCTGGGCACACATAACCTGGAACCGTGCCTCAAGGCACCATCCTCTGCAAGAGAAAACTTGCCCTCCAGCAATCCTGCTCGAACCTGCTCTCGGAGACACCGCCGAGCAACGTCCTCAAACTGTGCCGACTTGAACCTCTCCACCAAGTCTGACTGAATCTGCATCCCCTATAACTGCATCTGCACTCCAGGCACAATCACCTCAATCCCAAGGCTCTCCAAGTCGGCAAGCAAATACCGATCCATGGTCAAACACATGGCTGTCGGATACCTACTCAAGGCATCGGCAACCACGTTGGCCCTGCCGGGGTGATACTGAAGTAGGATGTCAAAATCCTTCATCAACTCTAGCCATCTGTGCTGTCTTATGTTCAACTCCTTCGGAGTGAACACATACTTTAAGCTCTTGTGATCTGTGAAGATCTCTACCCTCTCACCATACAGATAATGCTTCCACAGCTTCAGAGCAAAAATTACTACTGCCAGCTCCAGGTCGTGGGTAGGGTAGTTCTTCTCATGAGGACGTAATTGCCTGGAAGCATAGGCAATCACCTTCCCATGCTGCTGCAAGACGCAACCCGGCCCCTTCCCTGAAGCATTACTATAAATAGTGAAACCACCCGATCCTGAAGACAATGTCAGAATCAGAGATGTCGTAAGCCGCTTCTTCAACTCATCAAAAGCTACCTGACACTTCTCTGACCAAACAAACTCAGCATCCTTCCGGGTCAACCGAGTTAACGGCTTTGCAACCCGGGAGAAATCCTGTACGAATCTCCGATAGTATCCTGCCAGCCCCAAGAAACTCCTGATCTCTACAACTGAAGTCGGCGCTGCCCATACCTCAACTGCTACAATCTTCTTGGGGTCAACTGAGATACCATCCCCAATCACCACATGCCCCAAGAAGTCCACCCGATCCAAGAAGAACTCACATTTGGAGAGCTTTCCGTAAAGCTGCTCCTTCTTGAGAATCTCCAGCACTATCCTCAAATGCTCTTCGTGCTCCTCCTCAGTCTTGGAATATATCAAGATATCGTCAATAAACACCACCACAAACTGATCCAGATACTGGTGGAACACCTTGTTCATAAGGTTCATAAACGCTGCTGGTGTATTGGTTAGCCCAAATGGCATAACCAAAAACTTGAACTGCCCGTACCGCGTCCTGAATGCGGTCCTGGGAATATCCTGCCCCTTCACCTTCACCTGGTGATATCCCGACCTCAGATCAATCTTGGAAAATACCCGAGCTCCGCTCAACTGGTCAAATAGATCGTCGATCCGCGGTAGTGGATATTTGTTCTTAATCGTGAGGTTGTTGAGTGCCCTATAGTCAATACACATGCGTACTGACCCATCCTTCTTCGGCACGAACAACACTGGTGCACCCCATGGCGACGAACTCGAGCGGATGAAGCCCTTGTCCTGTAGCTCATCCACCTGCTTCTTCAGCTCCACCAGCTCGCTGTTGTTCACCCGATAGACATGCTGAGAGATGGTCTTCGCTCCTGGAACCAAGTCTATCGAGAACTCTATGTCTCTGTCTGGTGGCAATCTCGACAACTCCTCTGGGAAAACATCCATATACTCTGCTATCAAGGGGTGTAGAATCGTCTGCTCCTCGACCGAGACTCCACAGAAGACTCCGCTGCTCTGCTCTGCCTGACGTCTGAAATACTCGAACTCTGGCTCCTCCGGTGCTCTGAAGAGAACTCTACCCCTCTGTAATCAATGATGGCGTGGTGCCTGCTCAACCAATCCATGCCTAGTACTATATCGTAGTTCGGCAATGGCATTACGAGCAGGCTCACCTCCAACTCACGGCCTCCCAAAACTACTCTTCGACCCTTACAAACATCACTCACGAGGATAATGCCACCCCCGGTGGTGATCTTGTAAGTCCTAGGCAACAATTCAGCTATAATACCGTGTCTAATCGTAAAAGATACTGATATGAAGCTATACGAAGCACCAGAATCGAATAATGCAAACGCTGGACTGGAGTCGAGTAGGATCGAACCTGTAATCAGCTCTCCTATCGCCTCTACATCCTCTGCTGCCATGGTGAAAGCTCGCCCCTGCTGGCCTCCCCTGGCCTGCTGCTAGTGCTGGACGAACCTCTGCTGCTGCGTCGGCAGGGCTGGTCTCCTCTGCTGGCCTGCTGGAGCTCTGACTCTACCTCCCGGAGCTGCTCGTCCCATACGGCACTTCCTCATCTGGTGGTCTGCTGAACCACACACTAGGCACTGGCCCAGCCTCTTCCGGTACTCATTGGCGACATGCCCGGGCTTCTTACAGTAGGTACAAGCAATACCCTGCCTCTGACCCTGCTGGTGCTGCCTCGGCTGCTGCTGATGAACTGGCCTCTGCTGAATCGGCTGTGGCTGGAACTGTCTTAGCTGCTGATGCTGAAAGTGGGGCCTCTTGGACTGGCCTCCGCTGCTGCTGCCCCGAACTGGGTCTCTTCCCTCTTGAGCCTAAGCTCAAGATCATCCTCTGCCAACAAGGCTCCTGTCAAGATCTCCTCGAACGTGGCATCCCTGTTGCCCTTGGTCAAGGACTTGACCTCCTTGACTAGGCCCTTCCGGAACCTCTGGGCCTTCGCCGTCTCGCTCAAGCCCTCCACAAACCTGCCGAGGCGGCCGAACTCCCCGGCGTACTCCTCCACTGAAAGACTCCCCTGGACCAGGCTCTCGAACTGCGTTTCCAAGGCTCTGAGTGCTGAATATGGGAAGAACTTTTTCTTGAAGAAGCCCTTGAACTGCTCCTAAGTCTGCCAAGCTACCCCCACCCTGGGGTCTGACTGATACCAGGTGTGAGCAAGATCTTGCATTCGGCTAGCTGCGGCCTTGATCTGAAGGTCTGCTGGAATCCTGGCCAAGCGGAAGATCTCCTCTATATGCTTGATCCACTCATCCGCATATAGGATCCCCTCTGTCCCCAGAAAGTCTCTGGGCTCATCTTCTGAAACTGCTCAATCCCCGGTGTCCTCGGCTGCTGAACCACCGGTCGAGCTGTAACCGTCGTAAGGGCCAACTCCATGACCCTATCCTGTCGAGCCTGTTGCCTGTCCATGTACTGCAGGAAGTATGCGAACATCTACGCTGCGTCCACGTATCCTGGAGGCGGTGGCTGCTGAAAGGGATCCTCTGGAATGACCGGGTCATGCCTCCAAGTCGATGGATGCATACCCCCTGCTGCGGCTGCCGAGGTCTCAATACGAGCAGAGGTGGCAGGAGCTGCAGTCCCCTGGCCTCGCTGTACTGGCTGAGAGGTAGCAATCCCCTCTATAGCATCCTCATGGATGGCACGCTGCGATCGAGTCTCTACCATCCTGAAGATAGACAAACAAGAGTATCAATTTCTGAGAAAGAAGCGAAATAACAAAGGCGGACAGTTAAAAATTCAAAGGATCAGCTGACAATAAGGATTTAGATGGCAAATAAAAGAATTTTTTCCAAAGTGATTGAGTACCTTAAAATTAATGTCCTATATCCTACTACAGGCTGTAGTAATACTCTAATTCGAATACCACTACACTTCTAGTCGACCTGCATGGGCCACCACTAAAAACGTGTCACGACCCGCACCCTAGAGTAAGGGCACGAGATGTGGTTACGTCCAGCCTACTTAGCCGTGTCGGCGGTAGAACGCTGTCCTAGGTCAACAATCATTTAGCAACATATATATATCTAAACAGTCTATACTCCCCGAATAGGGGTGACATAGCAGTAATAACTCAATCACAACTAAGAAAGAGATAGCACGATATGAAATAGAACTCAAGGAAATAAATAGATAAAAAGTAGTCTAAGATAATCCCAGCAAATATCCAGAAGTAACATGGTCTCAGATACAGAATGAAAGAATATATACAACTCTGAACTCCAAATAAAGTCTAGCTAAAGCATGCCTCAAGACTACGTAAAAGAAGATAAGCCTAACTAATCTAGTCTAGGCAATCGGGGTGATATCCTCAGCTAGAGCTGGATCCTCCTGAGGGTCCAGCTCGCAGGTGTCATCTAAGGCTGCCCCGTAGTAGGTATCTCCTCCTCGTCCTCTGTAATATTTTCAACAGGTCCAGTCAGGACAGGAGCGAGTACAGTACATCTCAACAGTTCATAGTAGGTTAGAAGATATAATCATGCAGTAAAGTAAGATACAAGTAATGAAAGAAGTACAGTATGTAAACAGAGAGAGAAAGCTGTAATAGAAATATCTACTATAAATAGAGAACTAACATGTGGCTAATGAGTCAGAGTACAACATGGACATGTAAATGGCATGGGATGATTCTGATGCTACACTATGGAATGATTCTGATGCTACACTACTGGTGTATTATTCACATGTCCACTTCTACTCCCCCGTACCCCTAATCAATACACAAGGATCCAACCAGGTTATGTTATGATACTATGTAAGGCCCCCGAAGGGTGATAAGCCCCCGAAGGGTGGTGAGCCCCCGAAGGGTGATACATAGTAGACCCATAAATGGGATAAGGATTCCAGGAAGACTCTGTGATCATAAGAGTATATGTCACAAGTAATCGAAGAACCAATGAAGCATAGTGATACGCCATGTAAGTGAAACGCACAGAACATGTAGTACCCGATGCTCCCTAAGGATAACATCTAAAGAAGGGATCCATATAGTACCAATCTGTGTGACCAACGTGACAGTACAAGTAAAGTAATCTACTGCAGGAAATAGTTCTAAGCAGGATATAAAATGATCAGAGAATGTACTCGCCTGGTATCTGAGTGTCTAATATGAAAGTACCGTCCAATGAGTGGTGTCTGGCTCCTAATCAGAATAGCACAAGTCACAACAAGTCCAACATGGAATAATGAAGTCCTACTATGCATTCTATATGATTCTAGGTCAATCTAGGCCAAAGTCAACTCTTGGTCAACTCTGGTCAACCCTAGAAGTCAAACTAGGTCAACCAAGTCTAAATTAGGCCAAACTAGTCTATACTAGTCTAAACTAACCTACACTAGCTAGCACAAACCCTTACAAGGCTATGCAAGCCTATACTAGCTATATCACAACATAGCTACTAGCTATAACTAGAATACATTCAACAAGTCTAACATCATTTATCATTACACCTATTGATTTAAATACTTTACACATAGCCTATAATACAGTACATTAGGAACATCACATATTTAGATATATATCTAGGATTAACATATATCCATATATCATGTATTGTAAACAACCTATATAGCAACCTATAATTTGGAAGAATAGAAAAAGAGAAGAGAGTGCATATGTGAGTGTGGGTATGATGTGTGTATGAAAAAATAAGAGGGGCCATATGTTCATGCAAAACCATTCCATTCCCAGATTTGTGTGTGAGGGTTTCATGTGAGTATGTGGCTTGGTGTGTCCCTGTGTATGTGAAAAATCTGAAATCAGTGAGTGTGAAATGGTGTACTTGAATAGAGTGATATAGTGAAGGTGTAATGTAAATCTGGAAACAGTGGCAAGCTCAGGTATCATAAAGTCAGTGTAGTCATTCATTTCCAGGTTTTGAAAAGAAACTACAATGCAAACAAGGTCAAGGTAACTTAGGTTCAGCCATAGCAAAATAGTCCACTCTTATCAGTTTATTCAATATGGGAAACACCCAACATCATACTCAGATTTCTATCTCAATACAAAAATCAGTTTTACAAAAAATCTCAGGTTCAACTCATGTGCACCATTAGTTGACAATAAACTTAGCTATAGGCTAAATCGAAAAGGAAAGCAATTAATGAAACAGTGAAAGCCCCAAACCATGTCCAGGTTTTAGAAAAACAGCAATGCAACAATGTCAGGTAACTAGGTTCAGTCATACACCCAACCCAAATTCAGTCAATCCTATCAGTCCCATACTCCTACAGGGAATGCATGTTATTTCAGAAATGTAGGAATTTGAGGATACCTTAAATTCTCAGGAAAAACAAAGAAAAACTCAGGGTTGTTCACAATCTCAGGTTTTAAATAGTTTCAAGTGGGTATCTCACATATCACATGTTCATTCAAAAGACTAGTACCCTTAATCAATTCGAAAACCTTGAAATCATATAAACACAACACATAAAACCCTATATCCTATCATGTTTTTAATGCATAGAGAAAATAACCATAACATAATTTATCATATTAATCATTTAACTAAAATCAAACTGGAAATTAACAGTGAATGAACACTGATACTGACAGTATCAGGAACAAATGGAAAATTCCCATTTGGCAATCGAAACCATAATTAAACAATAGAAAGTAGGTTGGTAAATAGTAATTAGTGTGTGCCAGTGTCATACCCTTCATTTCATGTCCAGAAACCCGACACAACGTGTCCAATCAGCTAAACATACACAAATATAAAACTATATTCAGACAGTGTCGTGCACGCGTTCCAGACAGTCTAGGACACGACACGACACGAATTAGATCTCGTGATCACACATGTGGGTTCGCCTAGGGTAGGACTAGGGGCCTAGCACCCTGAATCGGACCCATATGTCGCCGTGTCCGACTTATCAAGCCGTATCCGAACCCAAAATTGAACTGTATGCGCATAGTGCAAAACCAGTGCATACACGAATATGTGTCGGATACGACACAAGGACTCGTGCAACTTAGGGAGCCTCGTGTCAGAGTCTGCCCCAACGTGTGTGTCGAATATCTCGTGTCTAAGTGTCGTATCCAAGGAGGATTTGCCCCCGAGTAGCAGGGGACTGCTGTGCGTGCGGAAACGTGTGTGTCGCGTGTCCAAATCGACCTGACACAAAACAATCATCACTTCAGTCAACCAGAATCCAATAAACAATATCAAAACATAATTTCCTATTTAAAAACAATGCACAAAAGTGATCGAAATGCCCTCAATGGCATTTTGACAAATACCTACGTATCACCACTGATACGTGTCAAAATGGATACGAAACCTACGAAACCCGACACGACACCAATGCAGACACTTAGGGGACCCCTAGGGCTTCCTAATCATGAAGACAAATCAAAATTTCATGGAGAAATGAGAAAGTTACCTATTGTTGAACTTTCAAGGAAAATCCCCAATCAATAGCTCTTGTCTTGATGTCCCAATCCACTCAAATCACATCAAACTGAGATGAGACCTTAGCAACAGCAAGAATATGTATATTAGAACCTAATGGAATAAATTAGAATGAAAAAGGAAGAGGAATAGAGTTCTAGGGATTAAAATACCAAAGGAAACTAACCTTTCTAAAACTTGAGCCTTCCTAAGAAAGAGGCAACCCTAGATTTTAGGAGTGATTTTATAGTGGAGGAATCCCAATAGGGATAGGGTGGCCGGCTAAGTCAAGTAGGGTTAGGGTTTGCTAATTTTTGGGCTTTGGGCCAAGTTACATAGGCTATGGCTAAGTTGTTTTATTAATTGGTTCAAACCATAAGTCATGACTTATGACTTATCTAATTCTATGACTAACTTGAGTCTAACGACCAAACTATGGATTAACTTAGGTTAGACTAGAGTCACATAACCTAACCAAGTCCATACTAACTAGGGTTAGCTTCTAGGTTGGTCCACAAGGGTCAACACTAGTCAAAGTCAACCTAGTCCAAACAATTCAAAATAATTCCTAAAAATTCCCATAAATTCTAATAAATTTAAATTATCCCAAAAATGACAAAAATACCCTCACACTAGAAATATGGTAGTGACAGAGCAGAGTGGCTTTGTCTGGGGGAGAGACATTGTTGACAACATCTTACTGACCAGGAGTTGGTGAATTTCCTAAAGCACCAGGCTGGAGGTGCGAACACTTCCATTAAGCTTGACATAGAGAAGGCGTACAACAGGACTAACTGCCACTTTATGATTCTGGTACTCAGTGCGTTCGGCTTCTCCAAACCTTGGGTTGATATCATTTGGAGATCGATATCGAATTTTTAGTTCTCAAAAGTGGTCAATGGGCAAGCGTCCGGGTTCTTTTGATCCTTTTATTGTGCTCGGCAGGACGATCCCCTCTCTGCCATCATATTTATCATTGTGACGGAAGCACTGAGTAGGAACCTCACAGGGAGCATTCTACGGTTAACCCATTTCTATACTGCCAACGAGTGCCCCTTCATCCCCAACCTGGCATATACTGATGACATCCTCATCTTCACGGCTAGAGACATGGGCTCGATGGATGTGGTTATAAATAACTTACAAAGATACACCAAGGCTTTTAGTCAACGTATCAACGCCTTGAAGAGTATCGTCAACGTCCATCATACTGCTGATCAGAATAATAGGGATCACTACAGCACTGCCTCTGGATACGAGGTTAGGGCCCCCCTTTTATTCATCTAGGCTGCCCGATGACGTACGACAGGAAAAACATCAACACGTTTAACCCCCTCATGGGTAAGATCAGACAGAAATTGGATGGGTGGCACAACTGTATCCTCTTCCCTAGCAAAAAATTGATCCTCCTACTCCACGTCCTTTGCTCTATTCCCATTTACACCATCGCCGCATGCGGTCCTCTGAAGAAGGTGATATAAAACATTGAGGGATTATTTGTCAGGTTCTTATGGGGTCATCAAATGGGAGCTGACAAACGGACCTGGTCCAGCGGGAAACAGATATCCTACCATACATCAGAGGGTAGGATAGGCCTCCCTAAGCTTTTCGACATCGTCGATGCTTTCTCCATCAAACAATGGTAGAAGGTGCGCATTTCCTCTTCCCTGTGGAGCAGATTCCTCAAAGCCAGGTATGTCTGCAACTAACATCCTTCCTAAGTTACCACCAACAGCAAAGCTTCATCTTCTTAGAGATGACTTCTTCGAGGTCGGGATCTTAGCGACCACGACATCCTTTGGGCAGCGAAAGAAGGCTTACTGGACCGCCCCCTTCCACACATCAGTTGCCGCCCATCGGGCACGGGTGCGCTCATACCCCCACCGACGGGCTTTTCCGCTCTCCTGAGGTAAGATGCTGCGTTCTATAATAATATCCTGCCGACAACAGAAACACCTACTATGCCTCACCATCTCTTCCTGCATGGGACAAGGATCCCTCCCCAATACTGATAACTACATTCGGATGCAGTTCCCTACTAGGGACGTCCCTCTTGCTTGTTTGGGTAGGATGGCCCCAGATCACATAATGACAGGTTTATTTGGGTCCTCAACACAAATGGGACCTTCTTTATTGCTTCTGCATGGAACGATATTAAGGCCAAGTGCCCCCCTTCTGAGTCCTTGTCCAACCTATAGATTAATTGCATACCACACAAATGGTCCATTCTTATTTGGAGGGTACTACGGTTGAAGCTCCCAACATATGAGATATTAAGTTCTCTAGGCTTCAATCTTGCATCAAGATGTCACTTTTGTACTGATCCAATGGAAGAGGATATTCATCATATTTTTGTCAGTGGGGATCTTGCTGGGAGGTATGGGGCTATTATGGTCGGATACACCTCTTGCAAGTTCAGAGTTTGGACACTATCATGGCATCTATAGACGCGTGGGAGAGGAATGCTCCTTCTCATGATAGGCATATCACCGCGGCTGCAATTATATGGGTCTTATGGAAATATAGGAACAAAGCCAGGTTCGAGGGTACTCTTATAACAAAGAGCAATTGATTGCGGAGATTGATCAACAAATTTCCTTTGTGGAGCGTCCATTACGGAGCTCCGGCTAGACCGGCTCTCCTATCGTCTTCGTTTTGCCCTCCTTGTACTCGGTTTTTCGGGTGCGTGGGTTTTGGTCGTTAGATTTTCTGTAGTTTATGTTTCCATTTTCCTTTCATTGGGGGGCTCTGAGGTATACTTGTACATGTTGCCTTCATTTTGGCCAGTTTTATAAATATATATATATATATATATATATATATATATATATATATATATATATATATATATAGAGAGAGAGAGAGAGGAAGAAGGTAATTTTATTGCTAAAATGTTGAGTTACATCTCACCCACCCTTAAGCGGATCCCCTGGCCATTCCTACCCCTTGTACAACAAACTTAGTATTGGGTAGTATTCTAATATTAGAAGTATATAGTCCCTTGAAGATACGTTTAGTCCTCTCTCTCCAAACATGCCAAACTATATAGGACATTTGGTGCAAGTTTCACGGATCTATGTCATGCCCCTACTCTATGGACACCTGACCAGTCGAAGCATCGAGTGATATCCTGACATCCATTGCCTCCCATTCCCAACAATAGTTCATGCTTTCCTTATAGCTCCCAAGTAGTCGAATAGTCGAAGAACATGTGCCCGTAGTCTCGTTGGTAAGGCAACACATGACACAACTAGCTAGAGTCGTATGTTTGAATCCCAAATCGAGCAGTCTATCCCTCGCCAGTAGCAACCCGCCCATGAGAAATTTGTAGACACACTCTGATGGTTTCAACCCATTCGAACTTTATGGCTCCCAATATTCGTGTTAGCTTGTGGTCTTCACTCTGTACAACCTGCTGCCTTATATGCATAAAGACTCAGTATATGTTCCTAATCTTTATTATCCCGGGTCCAAACAATCTAAAAAGGAATATTGATGTGAACTTACAGCCATTGATAGATGAGTTGAATCAACTATAGAAAGTAGGCACCAACACATATGATGTTTCTAGAAAGTATAAATTTTAAATGAGGACAACACTTAAATGGACAACAACAAATTTCGGCCAATGGAATTTTATTGGGATGGAGTACTCATGGTTGTCTCTTATGTCTGTATTGCATGGACCGCACAAAGGATTTTCGTTTGAAATCTGGAGGAAAATTATGCTTCTTCAATTGTCATCGACAATTCTTGCCGAATGATCATCCATTCCTATGGAACATGAATGCTTTTCGTGCCGGTGTTGTAGAGAAGGCCAATCTACAACCAAGGTGGCTCAGAGACACGATATAAGAAGAGGTCAAAGATTTACCAAGTATTATCGAAGAGCCTACTAAGGGTTATAAGTGTGATGGATTTGGTCGCACTCATAACTAGACAAAGAGGAGTATATTATAGGACTTGCCATATTGGAGCACCAATCTGATCATACATAACCTTGATGTCATATATATTGAGAAAAATGTGTTTGACAACATCATTAATACTGTGATGGACGTAAAGGGAAAGACAAAGATAACCCTAATGCCAAGTTAGACTAGGAAAATATATGTAGATGCCCTATATTACATTTGATAGTGGACGGGAATGGAAATTATAAGTAGCCTAAAGAAATTTTCCTACTGGATAGAGAGGATAAAGGGATAAATAACTGACGGGTATGAAGAGAAAACTGACGAGTGTGAAGAGCTACGACTTTCATGTATTCATAGGGAGGTTATTCTAATTGCATTTTATGAATTCTTATCCCAGGTCATTTGGAATCCATTAACAAAGATTAACATACTTCAGAAATCTTTTTTCTACTACGTTGCTAATCAATCATCTAGGAACCTTGAGCACCTCTAGAGGGGAGGGGTAAATAGAGTGCATGTGTGCAGCAAAATAATAATCACCAACTAAAATATGGAAGAAAACTAATTGATGTGTAAGCAAGTAATCTAAAATAACCGCATAAAGTAAAGAGTTCAGAAAAGCAAACTCAAACATCGATATTTTATACTGATATCCCTCTGAGAGGACTAGTCCAGTCTCGAGAACTCTTGCTCGATATTGAATCCACCATAAAATGAAACATAAGTTTTGAATCCGAAGTGCTTGCAACTCCTTAAAACGTGTGCTTTTAATCCGAAGAGCACATCACACATGCAAGCCTTTGATCCGAAGGACTTACCGACTTCAGAAATATGATAAAAATAATGGGATCGATGATAACTCTAGAGGGGGGTGAATATAGTATAGCAGAAGTAATATTCCCAATTGAAAATAATTGAGCAATAAGAAGGTAGTGTATAACTCTGTGTAAGAAATACAAATAAGTAAACAACAGAGAAATAGATAGCAAACTCAAACAAGGAGAATTTTATCCTGGTATCCCATTGAGAGGACTAGTTCAGGCCCGAGAACTCTTGCTCGTAGTTAATCCACTATTTTTGAAATAAAAGTTACACCACATGCTTTTATCTGAAGGGCACGTCGACTTCTTACACCTTGTACTTTTATTCGAAGGGCACGACAACTTCAACTCTAAACAATATAGCTTTGGTACACCAAGCTTGTAAAACTCGATCACTTCTAATTGAAAATACATCGGCACTTAGAAAAATATGAGTTATCTTGGGGATTTGAAGATTGAAAGGCTTAAATAGAGTAGAGAAGAAGAAAAATGAATTTTGATTTGAAATGAAAATTTTCTTCTCCATTTATAGTAATTTTTGGGACAGAGTTCGAGAAGAAATCAGATGTCCTAATGTAACGTTCCAGTTCCAAAATACGTAGGACTAGGTACGTAACTTGCCAGCCATATAATAAATATATGAAAGCTGTAAATTCTGTATAATCACGACACACTAAATCTCTTCCACCGTAAAAGAATAAAGATATTATAAAGTCAATCATGAATTATCATGGTACAAGTTGTTGGATGGAGACAAATCCACTACCAAGCATTTTAAATGAGAAGTATTAAATAACAAATAAAAATAATTTGTCAAATGTCAAAGGACGATCCAAGAGCAGACATATTCGATAGAAAAAAGAAGACCACGATCTTGGCTAGAACTCCTGCAAAAAGTCAAGAACGCATACATCTAGAGCGATCTCTAGGACCTCAGTGGGACGTAACAAGATATATAAAAATATGCCATATAAATTAAATATAAAATATGTCAAAAAGTTACAAGTAAAAGTAAAATGTTTCAAATCATAACAATGCCCAGTATCCCATCAAGGAAACAGTGGACCACCCCTACAACGAAACAAGGACAAATGGTGGCATAATATTTCGTGATGTGACACTACCCCAGGCCATGACTGAAATGTGTGTGACAAGACATCAACTAAGGTAGCCTAACCATTCTATTGTGACCATGCAGTATAACGCCTCGGTCCCATTCATGTTAGGACTAGGAACATTTCATGCCAGCTGTATATATATATAAATATAATCCAATATATGGATAATCCCGATATATATACATAAGCTATAAATGTGAATATAATATTAATGTCAGGCAGTCTATCTCATCAGTAACAAATATGATAATAAATCTCTTAGTGATAAATAATATTCAACGTGAAGATAGTAGGGTGGAGACAGATCCACTACCAAATAGCTATAATGTAAGTCTGTAAAAGCAGAGTAGCTGTCTACAGAAAATGATAAATGTCTCCAAAGCTAAAATATGATCAGGGCTGATCAGTAAAGTACATCTCCTCGTCAGTATAAACCATCTCCACAGTTGATCCATACTCCTGAGGATAATCATACCCATCTATACTTGGAGAAATCATTACCAGGTCCTCATAGGGACGCAACAAAAAAACATACAACATGCCAATATATTGAATGTAAGTAAACCATGCGAGTCCTGTAACTATTCTAAGTGAAAATGCAGTTTAAAAACAAACCCTTAACGTATGGGCACTCTGGCCAATAAATGGGATCAGGCATAATTCCCACTTGGGAATCAGGGGCCTCAGCGCATAACGTCCCTCAGAACGACAGTGGCAAACCTGAGAGGGTCATCTCACACCGTATCTCCAACGGAGCTTCCAGGTTATAAAGGAAAAGAGCAACGTGGCCCATACACTAAGGAACTGTCCTCCACATCCCATGTCTATCCATGTCATGTCTATGACACATATGATAACTGCTAAGTCCACAAAACATGCATAGACTATCAGCAGTTATATCCTAACCGTCGCACGTTCCATACGTAACGGAGGCCAAACAAATACGCAAGACTGTGTCCTACATGAGACTCACAACTCGTGGTATACATGTGTCAACGACATAGGAGATATGCCAATATCTCACATCAATGGGGGTGGTCAACTATACTATGTCAATATAATTAAATAAACAACTAGAATAGTAAACGACTAAAAATAGTCGTTCGCACCCAAGTATGACTTGGACGCACAGTATGATAGAACTATACAGGAAATAAATAACAAAATAAATAACAATAATAAATTAACTTAAAGAAGAGAAAAATCATGGCAAGGTTTCTCGCATAGAATGGTGTGAAGAATCAACAATGTCTAGATCGTCAGAAAACAAAGGCTGTGAACGTCAACTCACGCAAACGTCATCGGATGCTGAAACAAACATCACAAACGTTTTCCTCATAAAAGAAATGTCTAAGATTGCCTACCCAAAAGTCCAATTCTGGACACAGGAGCAAAATCACAATTTTGGGTCAATTCAGTGTCCGTCGTTGAACCCGTTTTGTACCGAAAAGCGTGCCAGACTAAGGTCTCTAAAAGTCACCAAATTATGTCTACAAGACCGGTTTGACAATACGACCCAACCATATGTCTAAAGTTGGATTTCGGTGGAGCATGTACAAATTTGTCCGTTGGATCGGGTTACAAGCCCGCCAAAATAGCATTCCGGTCAACCTTCTCAGAATCGGAGCAAACTTGGCCCACAGGAGCAGAAAAATATTCTGAATCTAATGATTCAAGTTTTATCTTAGTCCGATGAATGGTTTGAAATTGGACATGAAGTTTGTAAAATGTCGATGCGAGGAACTTTCGACGTATACGGTTCGATTTTGTCGCGCGCACACAACGAAATTGAGTTTCGTCAAATCTCACACGTCGACAATATCCATACACATCTTTCGTGCTCATGGGTTGCGACCACGTCGATCAGTTTGTCGGGACGTACGTCGTATCGAAATTTTTTTCTAAATTTTTAGTTTTTAAAATATAGTTTTTTCGTGTTTTGGAAATGATTTTAAACAGAATATAATCAACTACTACAAAATGTAAAAACTTGTTAATAATGCACTATATGTTGTCAACACGCCTTCAAACAAAATTTAAAAATCGTGCATGAATTGGAAGAAAGCAGTGTTCAATGTTGGGTACTTGGACTGTTTTATGACAGTTCTAATATGGTTTTTCGTCAACTTTGGATCGATTTTGCGATCAATCCAGGGCATCTAAATTAATTCTATTTGAAGGGAATCCTAGAGGATCATGTTGGCTTCCCGTAACTTTTTACGATTCGCAAAATGGACAACTACACAGAGAGAAAAGAGACGGAGAACAGGGGTACCTTACATGTGTTGCTGCGGTTATTGGGGCGGTTCGGGTGGCGGCACCGACGGTCGTGGTCGGCCGACGGTGGTCGGACAAGTGCGCCAGGGTGGTCGAGTGTCAGGGTTAGCTGTAGGGAGTGGTCGGGGGAAGAATCGCCTTTTAAAAAGGATCCCAGGGGGGTCACCAATGGTCACGCTCGTTTACTAAGAGAGGGGGTTCGGTTCAGTGAAAGAAATGTATCTCGTGAGAAATTCAATTTCTCGCAAGAAATTTAAAAATAGTTTTTTACTAAAATATAAGTATGTATATGAAAAACACATCTAAAAATTCCAAGTAAATCCTAAAAATCCCAAAAAAAATTTTAAAATATTTTTATAAGATTTCTAACGTTATGATGTACTTTTCGTCATAAATGCACATAATGTAACTATTGACCGTTGTGAGGACTAAATTAAAATATTTATATTAATAAATAAAAAACCTTAAAATTAATAAAATATGGTTTTTATATAAAATAATGTTTTTGGAAAATAGCGGGGTTCACATTCTACCCAACTTATAAAAATTCCGTCCTCGAAATTTAAAAATCAACGCACTAACTACGAATTGCATTTAATGCTACAAATTACTAGAAAGTCATACCTTGATTCTTGAATAGATAAGGAAAATGGTTGCGTATGTCATCATCACGCTCCCAAGTAGATTCACCAGGAGAGTGGTGCTTCCATGACACACAAATCAGAGGTATAGACTAGTTGTGCAATACTTTCACTTTGCGATCAAGGATCTCTACCGGCTGCTCCTTGTACTATAAGCTTAGGCCAACTATAATCTCTGAGTGATCAAGGACATGACTGCTATCTGTAACATATCTTCTCAGTTGCGATACCTAAAAGACATCATGTACCCCTTCTAGTGATGGTGGCAGCACCTACCTGTAGGCAACTTCACCTACTCGCTCTAAGATGTCAAATGGCCTAATATATCTCGAAATTAACTTGCCATGACCTCTGAAATGAATCGTGCCTCTAGTGGGTAATATCTTCAAGAAAACATGGTCGCCTTCTTTAAACCCCGAAGGACGACGATAAAGATCTGCCTACTGCTTCTGTCTATCCTGTGCTACGCGCAGGTGGCCTTGAATTATCTTCACCTTCTCTATTGGTTTAACCACCAGCTCTGGTCCCAAAATTGTTTGCTCTCCAACGTCTCTCCAACAAACAGGAGATCGCACTTTCTACCATACAAAGCTTCAAACGGAGCCATCTGAATGCTCGTTCGAAAGCTATTATTGTAGAAAAACTCCACAAGATGAAGATGTTCTTCCCAAGATCCTCTGAAGTCTAACATACATGCCCTCAACATATCTTTCAATGTCTGAATAGTACGCTCTGATTGTCCATCAGTCTGAGGATGATAAGCCGTACTAAAATTTAGATGAGTACACAAGCTTTCCTGCATGCTTCTCCAGAAATGAGACGTGAATCTCAAATTTTGGTCTGATACAATACTAACTGGAACACCATGTTGCTTCACTATATGCTCCATATACATATCAGCTAATGCTTTAGTAGATTGGCCCACTATGAAGGACAAAAAAATGGGCCGACTTGGTGAGTCTATCCACAATCACCCATACTGTACCTCGTCCACTAGGACTCTTTGGGAATCCCGTAATAAAATCCACAGTGATATGCTCCCACTTCCACTCAGGAATAGGAAGCGGCTGCAACAAACCGGCTGATCTCTGGTGCTTTTCCTTCACCTGCTGTGTAGCACCCAGTTTCCCAAATGAGGATAATTTTGAAATTTCGTGTTTATAATTATTTTAATAATAATATTTAATTCATGATATGTTTTTTGGTGATTTTAAGTCATTTTAAAATTATTTAAATCAGTGACTTGTGGTTTTGACGTTTTGCTAGTGAAACCCTAGAGACTGTTTGACCTAGAGCCTAACCATGTGATTATGATATTTTAATGTCATTTTTGGCCTAAGAATATTTTTGTATTTGACCTTTTTGAATTATTTTGATATTATTTTATTATTTATGATATTGTTTTGGGGTTATTTGAGTCGGGTTCAAATTTCAACTCAATCCGACTTAAAACGGGGACCCGGGGGTAGTTTGACTCTAGTGGGACCCACACACTAGTTAGGTATGGCCCACATGATATTAATTTTAGTCCACATGATAGAAATATTTTATTTAGAGGTTAGACTAATTATTATGGATAAGGTTAGTGTGATTAGAGACTTTAAAATGACTAATTTAGCCCCAACCAATTAGCCCTTTCCTAATACTCATAGAATAGGTTAGTGGGGGCATTTTGGACCTTACCATAATAGGACAAATAGCCCCATATGGCCAGCCACTTTGGGAGAGGATAAGCTCAAGTTCATTTCATTATTCTCATCCACACTCTCTCTTGTTCTTCCCCAAATTCCTAGAGAGCAATCCCTAGCAATTTCTCCACCAAATCATTCCATTTCACCACCAAATCTTCTTCTTTCCTTCTCCATTCTAGCCAAGGAGGAAGCTACCCATGTTTGGGAGGATTCGGAGCTCATTCGTGTCCTTTTAGAATCTCTACGTGTCGGTGTCGCTCCGGGAAGGCTTTTCTTCGATTCGATCTACCGGAAGGTATAAATTCCTTCTCCTTTTCATTTCCTCATGCATATAGGTCTATTTTGAACCCATAGGAATGACCCCATAGTTGTATCTCCATTTGTGTCCATTTTGTATCCATTTGGAGGTCATAGGAGTGTCCTTTGTGTTGTGGTTGTGTCCATGTGGGAAAATCCCAAATTTGGACACACTATGTGTTGTTGTTATGTGTGAATGAATTATTACATGTTTAATCTCATATTTTTGTATTGGAGATGTGTTCTATAGTGTCTCATATATATATATTAGTGTAGAGAGTGAGTTCTTGATATATTATGTTATATACTTGTGTTCTTTTGTCTCAAACTACCTAAATCCGTCATGATTTTTATCCACGTTTTTAATTTCAGCCCTAACTTAGAAATGTCATAACTTCTAGCTCAAAGCTCGGTTTAATCTCCCATTTTTTTTAAAAGAAGCATATTGAAGTTAGCTTTCCAAAAACATGTATTAACAAGCCTAATTCTTTATGTAACTTTCTGAAGAATTATTTGAGTGTCAACAGTACGAAAGACAAATGCGTTCTCGGTGTTTTTGCGATTCCGGGAGTTTCCGGAAACGAAAATGCAATCCGTTTAAAGTTTCGGAAAGCTAACACATAGATCTATAACATACTTTAATCCTAAATTTTATTTCATACTGAGATGGTATAGTATTGATTATTAGTAGGAGTTACTATTCGGTATATGCATTTTGTGCACCCTTGTGTGTAATATAATGTTCTATTTGATTTTAACCCATGTTAATATATATACATTATGTAATTAAATAGAGAATACAAGCATGAGTAAATGGTTAAATAAATAATGTATGAGGTGTAAGTATCCTATCTAATGTAAGCATGTATAACTATGCCTTGTAATGAATATGTAGGTTCCATAGTATGTAATGTATGGTACATATAGTGGTGCAAGAGAATAATGAATGATGAATGAATGCAAGCATGAATGTAATGTAATAATAGATGTAATGTATGCAATATACAAGTTAATGAGATGTAATGTTCTATGTTAACACAAATCCTATATTACCTCATGTACCCCCTTACACTATGTTGACACTATCATACTTGACACATTGTTCACTTACACTTTGACACTCTTGTTAGCCCAATGATTATATCATGTTTTTGAATATGGCTAATCAATTAAGTTTAACTAGTGACGTCACTAATATTCATGCTACTTAAACTTAGCATTGTCCTAAATGTTCTATATCATATTGTTATGATTATATCATACTGTTTTGTTCGTCTAACATGTACTTGCAGACAAGCAGGACATATGTAACAAAGAATTATTAATGGGCCAAAGACAGCGTTATATAAGAAGATTTCTCTGAACCGCCTAACGACCTATCCGGGGCCTCGCATCAGGGGTTCGGGGGCGAAGCCACCGAAAGGTATTCAAATTTTCAGATCTGTTTATCTTTGGACGATTGCCGTCAAAGAAAAATGCGTCTTCTATGTCAGGAAAAAGACGTCATCAAAAGGGCTATTGGTTTTCATATTTATTCTGTATTTTTCTATTTATTGAGTCTAGAAAAAATATGAGATTGATCGGATCGATACTGGCTTAGGTTTTTCTCAGTCCACAAACAAAAATAAGCCTTCCTAAGTATCCTAAAAATCTACAATTCCAAAAAGCCCAAAACCTATACAAATTTGGTTTATTCCTTACTGTTCTGAACCAGCAGAACTCTGACAGAACTCTGACCGAGTTCGGTCCGAGTTCGGCCCGAGTTCGGTCTGGGTTATTTGAATTTTAGTTCCCACCAAATCTGCATGCAACGTTCGTATGCGAAATCCTAGCATCCGAACTCTGTCCGAACTCTGCCCGAGTTCGGTCTCCCAAAAATACTATAAATAGAGTTGAGTTTACCATTCATTTCAACAATCCAATTTTATCTCTTCTCTTCTCTATCAAAGTGTTCTGAGCTTTTACTTTCATATCTAAGCCTTTACGACTCTTAGCCAAGCCAGTACAGTTTCTGTTTAATCTAGAATTTGGTGTTGAAGAGTTGTATCGGAGGTTGTATTCAGAAAACGTTCCAGTTTTCTAATTGCCTTCTGGAGCCGGTCGTGCGCTCGTCACCAAGCACGGTGTTGTGAAGTCGGTCATGCACTTATCGCCAAGCACGGTGTTGTAAGAGTTGCAAGCACTCAGTTAAAGCTTGTGTCATAGTGGATTAACATCGAGCAAGAGTACTCGAGACTGGATTAGTCCTCTCAGAGGGATACCAGTATACATCGCTGTATTACTGAGTTTGAATTCTTGACTCTTACTTTACTGTATTTATTTACTGTCTCCTATTTACTGCCATAGTTATTACTTAAGTTTTTAATTGGTGATTATTTTCCGCTGCACACGTACACACTCTATTCACCCCCCTCTAGAGGTGCTCAACGGTCCTACAATTGGTATCAGAGCCAGGTTGTATTCATATATAACACTCTAGAGAGTATAAATATGGCAGCCGTGAATTCAATATTCAACGGTGAAGGGCAATCCACAAATAGACTCGCACTATTTGATGGAACGAACTATAGTTATTGGAAAACACGGATGAGCTTGTACCTGAAGTCTCAAGACTTTGACTTATGGTCAATTGTTGTCAATGGCTACTAAAAGCCTACTATCACTTCTATTCTCACATCCTCTATCATTAACAAGTCTTATTATAGTTACACAGAGGAAGAAAAGAAGTTAGCTAGCCTTGATGCAAAAGCAAAGCATGCTTTCTATTGTGCTGTAGACTTTAATGTATTCAATCTCATTACTACTTGCACAACATCTCATAAAATTTGGAAACTTCTTGAAGCTACTTATGAGTGTAGGTACGAAAGCAGTGCTAGCAACTCCAAAGAGGAGGATAGTCTTCATAATGATTCAAATATGTGCATGATGGAATTGGGATTTAAGGTACAACATAATTTCTTATACGAAGAAGAGCTTGTATGTGACAACTACAAGAAGATAGACCACATCCAAGATGATTGTACTACTACAAGAAAGGAGAGTCACTACGAACAATCAAATAAAGGAAGATCATCGGGCATATGGTGTGAAAGTGAAGCAACAAATTCTGAAGAAGAAGAGAGACCTCATCAAGCTGCAAATTTATGCTCAATGGCATTATCTAACGAGGTACAGAATAATTCCCTTCTTGAAGAGAATAAATTTTCTTATGATGAGTTATCTGATACTTTCAGTGATCTGTTAGAAGAACACAAGAAAGTATTAGATAAGTATAAGCAAGCTAGAAAGGATATTCTATCCTATAAGTGTGAGAATGAAAAGCTTACTTGCTTATTGAATGATGCTAGAAATACTTCTACTTCTAATAATTCTACTGAGATTTCCACACTTGAGTTTAGATTGCATAAGGCACTTGAATGCATTGAGAAAAGCACTCAAGAAAATGCTAAACTTAAGGAGGAACTAGAATCTGAAAAGAAGAAGTATTCTATTGCTTCATGTAGAATTGATGCTCTTTCTGCTAAATATGATGAGATCTGTGCTAACTCTAAAAAGTTAGATATTAGACTGGGAAAGCAGGTAGTACAACCTATGACTCAGTCTAACACAAGACACGTAACACATGACAAAGTCACACACGACAGATCATCTAGAAAGGAAGCAAGCAAAGCTAAAGCTTTACACAACCATGCTTTCTACTACAAGTATCCACTAAGATCATATCACACCACTTCACATTCTCATACTGCTGCACATAGCCCTAATGTTAATACTTTTTGTCATTATTGCGGCATGAATGGACATGTTTCTCATTATTGTCAGATTAGAAAACTTGTTGATATGAACTTGTGCAAATGGGTTCCCAAAGCTAACAAATATGGATCCAAGTTTTGGATACCAAAGTCTTCACCTAATATTTTAGGTGGAGCTACTTATGATGAACCATAGAACCATGGAGCATGTTGGTGATTGCAAAGCTACAATGGTCATCTTCCAAGCAATTGCACCAACATAAGTGTGGTCACTAGAACCACTTTGGTAACATGCTTCCTAAATAGTTTTTAATGTCTAGCATGTTCTTATTGATGTATTGATATTAGCTCTCATTGATATTTTTTTTTTATCTTTTATGTGAGTTATAATCTTAGCATGACGAGTTGTTTAGCTTAAATGATTAGTTCACACTATATAGTATTTTATTTTTTATTAATGTGACACATTTGTCTATGTATGCTATTTACTCTTAATCTTTATTCTTGAAGCATGCATAGGAGCTTTTGTTTTGGTAAATATCTTTTGACTCTTTGTCTTTAATACTTTTAATGGTCACTTCTTATCGATTTGTCTTTAACATGTCACATTTACTTGGATCAGTATTTTTGAGTATGTATGTTTAGCACAAGTCTTCTATTTACTTGAAAAGTACATACATATATTTTTATGTTAACCTTGTGCTTGCATAATATATTCACTATTGATTTTCATATTTTATTTTGATTAATTTCTTATGAATCAATTACATCTTTGTCTGATAAAGTTTATTTATGCATATTTTTGATCTTGTGATATTTTTTATGCTTGTTAATGATATATGAATAATTCATTATCAATCATATATTGCTCACATGTTTCTTATATTTTTGTATAAATATCTTTATGGGGATATATGAGTTAAGTTCAAGTTCTATATTATATTATTTTGGAAAGTAGTTTCAAACTTGTGCTTATCTTATATGTGAGCTATTTTTTTTGAACAAATTCATGTTCTTCTCTTTATTATCTTCTTCCTCAAAGCCTTTTTAAATGATGTATATTTTTCTTGGCTTTTTGGTTGACATTTTGGATATATTTTTTAATATCTTGATCTTGATATAACCATTATTTGGGTAATTACTTATTTTATATTTAAGGGATTCTGGATTTCGACGATGTTCGATGATACTGTATATATTCTTTTGAATCTAAGTTCTTAAGAGTAGAAATCATTTTGGGAACAAGCCGAAAGGGTCCTTCTGTCATACAGGTGTAAATAGCCTGAAGCGACACGGTGCACTAGTCTTCGGACTACCGCTAGCTGGGAACCGGCCCCTACAGCTAACCCGAAGTGATCAATACTTTATAGACTTAAGATTTATTAAGGTGTACTTGCAACTGTCATCTAGTTATGGATCCAAGGTATTAAACCCACTCCCCTAGGTTCCAAAATACATCAGCGTATCTAGATCCTATATTTTGATTTACAAATATTTTATATTTTATTGTAACCCAATGATTTTGTAGCACATATGGATTAATGTAATTGATACATCTTATGCTGTTTGCTACATTGTTCTAAGATTTTTTTAAGTCCATAGAATATAATTTATTTCATATTGCACTAATTCTTCTTAAATCCTCCGTTATTAAAGAAGAGATTTATTTTGGGTACACGCCTACAAAAGGTCTGTCTGTTACCACGACTACGGTCGAAGCGAAGCGGTACTTAAGTGTTCCTCGGTGAACCTCTGTTAGCTGGGATAGTACCTCTACAGCTAATCCAAGATTGATCAAAGCTTTATAAACTAAAAATTTATTGAGATCTAATTGCAATTATTATCTGATGG
Source organism: Iris pallida (assembly GCA_029216955.1). NCBI lineage: Eukaryota > Viridiplantae > Streptophyta > Magnoliopsida > Asparagales > Iridaceae > Iris > Iris pallida. Next base: position 36,182 of record JANAVB010024343.1, read on the forward strand.
ATTTTGAATTTTAGATTTGATGAATAATATTCTCTCTTTATATTTTCACAAAAAGGTAGCATATGTTGATCTATCTTGTCGAATGTGAGATTCTATAGCATAGATCAATTTATGTCATCTTTTGACTTATACGATTATTCATCATGCTAATTTGAAATATCTTTTGATTGTTTTATTTTTAAATGTTCATTTAAATGAATATTTCTTCTTTTGTCTAAAGATGATTGTTTTTCGTATTCGTGACTACTCATTGAATATTATGATCTTGTGATTTCGTCTTTAACTTGTGTAATATTCAATGATTTTGAGCTTTATACTATTATCTTCTTATTCAAGTTACTTACTGTCTACAACAGTAATTCTTTGCGGGAAGAAGTCAAGCAAATTGAATCTCTCTCTCAAAGCATTTCTTTTCTTTAAACCTTACGGTTGTCAGGTGGACACCGTGCTAAGGCTTTAAAAGGGAAGAAATGAACTTTGATAAGAAGACCTAATATTTTTGAATTAGTTTCCTACTTCTGAAAATATGTCTCTGAATTTTATTTTAAAATTTTGTCAATATTATTATTTCTTGGATATAGCCATGTAAAGGTGGAGCAGTTAATTGTTTCAAGTCAATTAGCTCCTTGACATGCTATATATCTAGAATACACTTTTCTTTGGACATTTACCTAGTTATGTTTATTTGTTCAAATGGATTTATTTATGATTTATGGATTCTTTTATTGAAATTGTTTTCGTGATTCGAATCGCCAGCTTTCAGTCTGAGGACTAAATGGATGCATTCAAACATTTATTAAGACAATTTTTCATAGTAGATTCCACATTTTTGAAAAGCCTTTTTTTATCTCTTTTTGATTTATTGAATCTGTTTGGTACTCAAATGTTATTTTAAAGAAAATTTTCAAAATCTTTTAATATCTTGAAATAATTTTTTTCTATATTTATTGAAGACATATTTTCTTCATCTTTAAGCGTTTATTTATATTGGATATTTCTTTTTCTTGCCTAAAGATGATATTTGTTTTGAGTTTGGAATTTTATTTGCATTTGATCAAAGGAAAGAAAAGATGCATATCTTGGATATCCCTTAGATCTTGTGACTATTTCTTTTATCTATTTTATGCATATAAATTATTTTTGAACTATATACGCATAATTTAAGGGGGAGCAAATTAATTGTTTCAATTCCTTTATGCCCTTAATATGTGGTATAACTAGTTCATCATGGGCATATTTTCTTTTACCTAACATATCTTGTTGAGTTGTTCATGATATTTAGATTTGTATTTCATGAGAGAATATATGATTATTATAATCTATTTTTAATTCTCTCATTTGAGTTTTTATTTTTTTAAATATATTGCCAAATATAGTTAATTATCCTAATTTAATAATTCTTTTGAGTTGAACTGATTTGGCATTTCTTATTGAGATTTTATCTCAAAGTTCATGATTATCTATATTTAGACTGATCATACTTTGCGGGGGAGCATTCAAGTCGACTGGATTTCTCCTTCTCAAGTATTTTGTCTTCATTACCTTCATATTTATCTAATGGATATATATATCATGCTAAGGTAATTGAATTCAAATGCATGAACTTTGGTATAGATTTTGTATAGATTCTAGTATACTTATTTTGATCTTTTTTCGATGATTATACGCTTTATGGAATTGACTACTAATTTGTATGGGCAAATTATGAATCATATTTTTTTGTGATCATTGTTAAAAGTTTTATTATTTTTTTTATTTGGTATATACTAGATCTGTGAATTGCTCATGAATTATATATGACCAATGATTGATTTCTGCTATATTATATCTATTTCTTATTGAAATCCTTTATTGGTATAAACTAGAGTTATATTTATCATAATATTGAGTTTTGAATATCATTTTTGGATTTCTAGTTGGTGAACTATGTATTGTTTGATTTAAATGTTCTTTGTTTAAGTTCAACCAACTATTTTGACAAAATTTTCTAATTTAGTTATGCAATTTTCTATACTTGTCGTTATACCTTGTTCATGATTATTTTTGCCTTCCTCATTTACTTATGCTACAGTTCTTTTTTACGAGGGAGCTTATTTTTGATCATGTCAAAGGGGGAGAAATAAGTTTAAGTTAGAACCAATATTCTAATATTATGTGTTTATTAGTGATACATGCATCTATTGTATATGTTTTAAACTTAAAGGATTTGCCATAATCAAAAAGGGGGAGATTGTTAGCCCAATGATTATATCATGTTTTTGAATATGGCTAATCAATTAAGTTTAACTAGTGATGTCACTAATATTCATGCTACTTAAACATAATATTGTCCTAAATGTTCTATATCATATTGTTATGATTATATCATACTGTTTTGTTCGTCTAACATGTACTTGCAGACAAGCAGGACATATGCAACAAAGAATTATTAATGGGCCAAAGACGACGTTATACAAGAAGATTTCTCTGAACCGCCTAACGACCTATCCGGAGCCTCGCATCGGGGGTTCGGGGGCGAAGCCCCCGAAAGGTATTCAGATTTTCAGATCTGTTTATCTTTGGACGATTGTCGTCAAGGAAAAATGTGTCTTCTATGTCAGGAAAAAGACGTCATCAAAAGGGCTATTGGTTTTCATATTTATTCTGTATTTTTCCATTTATTGAGTCTAGAAAAAATGTGAGATTGATCGGATCGATACTGGCTTAGGTTTTTCTCAGTCCACAAACAAAAATAAGCCTTTCTAAGTATCCCAAAAATCCACAATTCCAAAAAGCCCAAAACCTATGCAAATTTGGTTTATTCCTTACTGTTCTGAACCAGCAGAACTCTGACAGAACTCTGACCGAGTTCGGTCCGAGTTCGGCCCGAGTTCGGTCTGGGTTATTTGAATTTTAGTTCCCACCAAATCTGCATGCAACGTTCGGATGCGAAATCCTAGCATCCGAACTCTGTCCGAACTCTGCCCGAGTTCGGTCTCCCAAAAACACTATAAATAGAGTTGAGTTTACCATTCATTTCAACAATCCAATTTCATCTCTTCTCTTCTCTATCAAAAGTGTTCTGAGCTTTTACTTTCATATCTAAGCCTTTACGACTCTTAGCCAAGCCAGTACAGTTTCTGTTTAATCTAGAATTTGGTGTTGAAGAGTTGTATCGGAGGTTGTATTCAGAAAACGTTCCAGTTTTCTAATTGCCTTCTGGAGCCGGTCGTGCGCTCGTCACCAAGCACGGTGTTGTGAAGTCGGTCGTGCACTTATCGCCAAGCACGGTGTTGTAAGAGTTGCAAGCGCACAGTTAAAGCTTGTGTCATAGTGGATTAACATCGAGCAAAAGTACTCGAGACTGGATTAGTCCTCTCAGAGGGATACCAGTATACATCGATGTGTCACTGAGTTTGAATTCTTGACTCTTACTTTACTGCATTTATTTACTGTCTCCTATTACTGCCATAGTTATTACTTAAGTTTTTAATTGGTGATTATTTTCCGCTGCACACGTACACACTCTATTCACCCCCCCTCTAGAGGTGCTCAACGGTCCTACAACTCTTTGATATGTATACACTATGTATGCCCATTTAACCCTCACTTGCCCCTTTTCTATGTTCACATACACACACATAGCCTCTTAAATAAGTATTTATGAATATAGTTAACTTAGCTATGTATGTATATTATATATATGTTAGCATATTGTGTTGTAATATATAAGTTTATATAACCATTTGAAATGCCATGATCATAGACCTAATGTTGAATACCAATATATGCATGTGTATATATGTGTAGACATATATAGCTTAAAGTAATAGATTACCTAGTGTATATCCAATGTGAATTCTTGCCTATTTGAGTATTAAATAATTGTATGCTATATAGAATTGGGTGTATGTTGGCTTGTATAGCCTTGTATTGATGTGTGCTTGCTAGGATAGTCTTGGTTAGGCCTAGTAAGACTTACTGGGTTAGGACATGACCTAGTTTGACTAGTGCAGTTGACCAGAGTTGACCAAGGGTTGACTTTGGCCTAGTTTGACCTAGATTCATGTAGAATGTATTGTAGTGCTTTATATTACCCTTCTGGACATGTTGTGACTTGTGCTATTCTAATTAGGAGCCAGACACCTCTCCTTGGACAGTATCTTTACCTTGGACATTCAGATATCCGACGAGTACATTCTCTGATCGTTTCATACTTGTCACGAATTATATTCTCGTTCTAGATTACTTTTACTTGATGTTGTCACGTTATCATCACGGATTGGTACTATACGGATCTCTTCTTGGGATGTTACCCCCTTAGCTGGCGCATTGGATACTTTATGACATGTGTTTCATGTACATCATGTATTCCTTGCTTCTGTGTTATTCATGTATACTCATGTTCTCTCATGTTCTTACATGTACGTTCATGTACTCTCATGTTCTTTCATGTACGCTCATGTTTCCTCATGTGTTTCTTGTATAACCAAAACATCATGTCCGTAACGTAACTTGAATAGATCCTCGTGTATTGATTGTGGGTAGGGGTGAGTATAAATGGTCATGTAATTTACCCATCATGTACACTCTGTTACTTTTCATGTTCATCATGTACAACCTAAGCCAATTACATGCCATCTCGTACTCTAAATCACTAGTCACTCACAGTTCTTACTTATCATGTATATAAATTTCAAGTTATCAAATATCTCTCCTGTTTTTATGTACATCTTCTTACAGCGTTTCATGTATCTTATTCTATTGCCTGCTTTATATTTTCTGACATGATATGAACTGTATTAGATGTATTGTGCTTGCTCCTGTCCTGACTGGAACTGTTGATAAATTTTACAGATGGCCTGGGATTGCCTGCTAGCTTAGAGGAGATACAGTAGAGGTTGTTTAGATAGTTATTTCATTTTGTCGGGAGTTGTATTTACTTGTGGATTACTGTATTTGAGTTTTGAGATGTACTTCTGGGTTTATGTATCTTAGATACTTAGACTTCTATCTCCTGTATCTCTTTTGGATTTCATGTTTTATCTATCTTCTATTATGCTCTACCTTAGATGTGATTGAGTTTACAATCTGCTATGTCACCCCCATTCGGGGAGTATAAACTGCTTAGCCTTATACTGTAAGATGCATGAGACCTAGGACAGCGTTCTACCGCCGACACTGCGGCGTAGGCTGGGCGTTGTTACGTTCTCGTGCCCTAACTCTAGGGTGCGGGTCGTGACACATTTTTAGTGGTGGCCCATGCAGGTCGAGTTTATGTAGTGGTATTCGAACTTGAGTACCACTACAGCCTGCAGTAGGAATAGGATATATCTTGAAGGTACTCAATCACAGTTAGGAACCCTTGAGAGATTTCCGGAACGACCCTTGAGAATCTTATTTTAACTTCGATTTGAGAACTCTTTTTTCCTTGATTTGATTTATTTTTACTTACTGTTGTTAAATTTGATTTTGATGGATTATGGTTGAATTTGAGTTGTATTCATTGATTTTGATGAATGATTGTCGAATTTTGAATCTTGATGATAGCTGTTGCATCCGAGTTGTATTTTGATAGATTTTTGTTCATTTTGAATTTTGAAGTTCGTTGATAAATTTGATTTGATTTATGGGTATTCATTGTTGATTTAATTTAATTTTTTGACAAGATAAAATTATATGGGCTAGGTCATCTATGTTATGGAATCTAGTCTTCTATAGTCACATTAGCCAGCATGGTGAGGACATATAGTCTGACTCTGGATATATTTCTAGGGTGTGGGAATTTAAGGTTTTCGCAGCCAAGCTAGCGGCACCGCGAAAATGTTAAATACCATGATTCTAGAGGTATGTGCATAAGTCAAGGACTCTGTGATTATTGTAGCCTTGCTTACTAATATGACGGGGATTTAGAGTACCATGATTTTGGATAGACGCATATGATTATCAGATTGTACCTTAAATATTTTCAAGCATGTTTTCTCTACTTAGATGCAGTCCTTCAAAAAGAATTATTATTTGTTTGGCTTTGTTTTGCTTCTAATTATTTAACTTAGGAGTAGCTTGTGTAACTTCTTGCTATGAGTTTCTTCTTAAAACAATGAATCGATAATTTTGCTAGACTTTATCTTGGATTTGATATTTAGCTCTGGTTTCAAAATGGTTCCTTCTTTTAGGCAAATAAGCAAACAGCTTTTATCGTTATTTCCTTCTTGCTATTATTCTAGTATTGAATAATAATAATAAAACTGCCTTGATTTCGTCAATCACCTATTTTGCGATCTTGGTAGGAATCTAAATGTTGGTCTTAACGTAGAATTAATTTTTTTTGGGACATGAGAATATATGAGTATATTTACATAGTGGACACTTGTCTGATACGTATGCATGCTACACTTGATTTTCCACCTATCTAAATACATATTAATATGTTGTTAATGTTAAAATTTTCAAAACCCCAATATTTCTGGTTTTCTGCTTTTCCAGTTTAAATTCGTAATTTAAATATAAATTTATGTTATTAGTTTTGTCTACATAACTGCACATGTATGATATCTGCAGAGTTTCAATTTTAGAGAAATTGGTTAAGTTATGTTAAATTTGTAAAATATGAGACTGCATTATGTTAATATTACACTGGTTTAAATGTTAGCTTATTTTCAGATTTTGTATGTAAATGCTGAACTAAAACTGGGTTTAACCTTTCAATACTAAGTTATAACCCTGTACAAGGACACACACACACCCTAACTTAGTATACGCTGTCATGTAATCTAACCTTTCCTCTCTATGTTATGATCACATACTTGTATAGATATATATAGAGCTTAGGCATACATGTTATAATATATGTATATACATAACTAAATCTCTACCTCTTATAGATGTTTATGGTTAGCCATGGATGTTATGATTAAATAGGTTGTGTATTGTAGGTTGTTAACCCATATGCCATGAGTAGTGTAACAGGATAGCTCATATACAATTTCATGTATATTTCACATACACCCATACACACACAAACCACATAACATTACATAATGCTAGTTTTTCCTCTCTATCGCTCTCTCTGTATATATATTGTGATTTGGATTTCAATGCAAGTGATTTTCAATTCCTTAATTTTTTAATTTGATTTTCTGTACCCTTTTTCAGATAATTGGTAGTTGCCTTTATTTTGTTTTGATAAGTACCAGTTTCATATAGGATGGTAGACCGCCTTACAGTTTTGATGGTTTGTTATTTCTGTAACTTCTCTAGTTTAGAACCCTAGATTGCTTGTATGTTTTAATACCCTATAACCATTTCGGTTAGCATAACTAGTATACCTAGATGAGACTTCCACTACCACCGTATGCCATGACCCTGTATGTCGTCCTTTTGATCACATGATTTGTTTTAATCTGGGACTTTGATTGTAAGGGTTTGACCTAGAGGGAGTATGGACATTTTAATTTCGAGGACAAAATTTTTCTAAGGTGTGTAGAGTTGTAGCACCCAGTTTCCCAAATGAGGGTAATTTTCAAATTTCGTGTTTATAATTATTTTAATAATGATATTTAATTTATGATATAATTTTGGTGATTTTAAATCATTTTAAAATTATTTAAATCAGTGACTTGTGGTTTTGACGTTTTGCTAGTGAAACCCTACAGACTGTTTGACCTAGAGCCTAACCATGTGATTATGATATTTTAATGTCATTTTTGGCCTAAGAATATTTTTGCATTTGACCTCTTTGAATTATTTTGATATTATTTTATTATTTATGATATTGTTTTGGGGTTATTTGAGTCGGGTTCGAATTTCAACTCAATTCGACTTGAAACGGGGACCCGGGGGTAGTTTGACTCTAGTGGGACCCACACACTAGTTAGGCATGGCCCACATGATATTAATTTTAGTCCACATGATAGAAATATTTTAGTTAGAGGTTAGACTAATTATTATGGATAAGGTTAGTGTGATTAGAGACTTTAGAATGACTAATTTAGCCCCAGCCAATTAGCCCTTTCCTAATACTCATAGAATAGGTTAGTGGGGCATTTTGGACCTTACCATAATAGGACAAATAGCCCCATATGGCCAGCCACTTTGGGAGAGGATAAGCTCAAGTTCATTTCATTATTCTCATCCACACTCTCTCTCTTGTTCTTCCCCAAATTCCTAGAGAGCAATCCCTAGCAATTTCTTCACCAAATCATTCCATTTCACCACCAATCTTCTTCTTTCCTTCTCCATTCTAGCCAAGGAGGAAGCTACCCAAGTTTGGGAGAATTCGAAGCTCGTTCGTGTCCTTTTGGAATATCTACGTGTCGGTGTCACTCCGGGAAGGCTTTTCTTCGATTCGATCTACCGGGAGGTATAAATCCCTTCTCCTTTTCATTTCCTCATGCATATAGGTCTATTTTGAACCCATAGGAATGACCCCATAGTTGTATCTCCATTTGTGTCCATTTCGTGTTCATTTGGAGGTCATAGGAGTGTCCTTTGTGTTGTGGTTGTGTCCATGTGGGAAAATCCCAAATTTGGACACACTATGTTGTTGTTATGTTGAAATGATTATGTTTAACTCATATTTTTGTATTGGAGATGTGTTCTATAGTGTCTCATATATATATTAGTGGAGAGAGTGAGTTCTTGATATATTATGTTATATACTTGTGTTCTTTTGTCTCAAACTACCTAAATCCGTCATGATTTTTATTCACGTTTTTAATTTCACCCTAACTTAGAAATATCATAACTTCTAGCTCAAAGCTCGGTTTACTCCCATTTTTTTAAAAGAAGTTATTGAATTAGCTTTCAAAAACATGTATTAACAGGCCTAATTCTTTATGTAACTTTCTGGAGAATTATTTGAGTGTCAGCTATACGAAAGACAAACGCGTTCTCGGTGTTTACGCGATTCCGGGAGTTTCCGGAAACGAAAACGCGATCCGTTTAAAGTTTCGGAAAGCTAACACATAGATCTATAACATATTTTAGTCCTAAATTTTAATTCATGCTGAGATGGTACAGTATTGATTATTAGTAGGAGTTACTATTCGGCATATGCATTTTGTGCACCCTTGTGTGTAATATATGTTCTATTTGATTTTAACCCATATTAATGTATATACATTGTGTAATTAAATAGAGAATGCAAGCATGAGTAAATGGTTAAATAAATAATGTATGAGGTATAAGTATCCTATCTAATGTAAGCATGTATAAGTATGGCTTGTAATGAATATGTAGGTTCCATAGTATGTAATGTATGGTGCATATAGTGGTACAAGAGAATAATGAATGATGAATAAATGTAAGCATGAATGTAATATAATAATAGATGTAATGTATGCAATATACAAGTTAATGAGATGTAATGTTCTATGTTAACACAAATCCATATTACCTCATGTACCCCCTTACACTATGTTGATACTATCACACTTGACACATTGTTCACTTACACTTTGACACTCTTTGATATGTATACACTATGTATGCCCATTTAACCCTCACTTGCCCCTTTGCCATGTTCACATACACACACATAGCCTCTTAAATAAGTATTTATGAATATAGTTAACTTAGCTATGTATGTATATTATATATATGTTAGCATATTGTGTTGTAATATATAAGTTTATATAACCATTTGAAATGCCATAATTATAGACCTAATGTTGAATACCAATATATGCATATGTATATACGTATAGACATATATAGCTTAAAGTAATAGATTATCTAGTGTATATCCAATGTGAATTCTTGCCTATTTGAGTATTGAATAATTGCATGCTATATAGAGTTGGGTGTATGTTGGCTTGTATAGCCTTGTATTGATGTGTGCTTGCTAGGATAGTCTTGGTTAGGCCTAGTAAGACTTACTGGGTTAGGACATGACCTAGTTTGACTAGTGCAGTTGACCAGAGTTGACCAAGGGTTGACTTTGGCCTAGTTTGACCTAGATTCATGTAGAATGCATTGTAGTGCTTTATATTACCCTTCTGGACATGTTGTGACTTGTGCTATTCTAATTAGGAGCCAGACACCTCTCCTCGGACAGTATCTTTACCTTGGACATTCAGATATCAGGCGAGTACATTCTCTGATCGTTTCATACTTGTCACGAATTATATTCTCGTTCTAGATTACTTTTACTTGATGCTGTCACGTTATCATCACGGATTGGTACTATACGGATCTCTTCTTGGGATGTTACCCCCTTAGCTGGCGCATCGGATACTTTATGACATGTGTTTCATGTACATCATGTATTCCTTGCTTCTGCGTTATTCATGTATACTCATGTTCTCTCATGCTCTTACATGTACGTTCATGTACTCTCATGTTCTTTCATGTACGCTCATATTTTCCATGTGTTTCTTGTATAACCAAAATATCATGTCCGTAACGTAACTTGAATAGATCCTTGTGTATTGATTGTGGGTAGGGGTGAGTATAAATGGTCATGTGATTTACCCATCATGTACACTCTGTTACTTTTCATGTTCATCATGTACAACCTAAGCCAATTACATGCCATCTCGTACTCTAAATCACTAGTCACTTACAGTTCTTACTTATCATGTATATATATTTCTAGTTATCAAATATCTCTCCTATTTTCATGTACATCTTCTTACAGCGTTTCATGTATCTTATTCTATTGCCTGCTTTATATTTTCTGACATGATATGAACTGCATTAGATGTATTGTGCTCGCCTCCTGTCCTGACTGGACCTGTTGATAAATTTTACAGATGGCCTTGGATTGCCTGCTAGCCTAGAAGGAGACACAGTAGAGGTGTTTAGATAGTTATTTCATTTGGTCGGAGAGTTGTATTACTTGTGGATTACTGTATTTGAGTTTTGAGATGTACTTTCTGGGTTATGTATCTTAGACACTTAGACTTCTATCTCCTGTATCTTTTTTGGATTTCATGTTTATCTATCTTCCATTATGCTCTACCTTAGATGTGATTGAGTTTACATTCTGCTATGTCACCCCCATTCGGGGAGTATAAACTGCTTAGCCTTATACAGTTTGATGCATGAGACCTAGGACAACGTTCTACCGCCGACACTGCGGCGTAGGCTGGGCGTTGTTACGTTCTCGTGCCCTAACTCTAGGGTGCGGGTCGTGACATGCTGATACACTAAACACTTGGTGACAAAATGAGCTATCTCTCGCTCCATCCCATGCCACCAATAGTGTTGTCGCAAGTCTCAATACATCTTAGTCCCTCCTGGATGTATAATATATCGAACTATGCGCTTCTTCCATCAGCTCCTGCCGAATCTTTCTATTGGGAATATATAGATGATTTCTACATCTTAATGTTCCATCAGCATGGATGTTCAATCCTGTCTACTGTCCGGCTTTGGTCCTCTCCTTAAGCCTTTGGAATCTAGCGTCGGTAGGCAACGCTGCTTTGATTTTGCTGAGTACAGAAGACTGTATCTGAAGATTAGCTAGGCTGCCATCAACTCCAGGTGGTACCACTTCTATTCCAAGCTCCTGTAGATCTTCTAATATCTCCCTCTGAGTAGTAATAAAAAAGCTATGGGCTTACGGCTCAACGCATCGGCTACCACATTAGCCTTGCCCGGATGGTAGTGCAGCTCCAACTCGTAGTCCTTCATCATCTCCAACCATCTTCGTTGTCTCATGTTGAACTCCTTCTGCGTGAAGATATACTTGAGACCATGGTGATCAGTATAGATATCTACTTTCTCACCGTACAAGTAATGCCTCTAAATCTTCAGTACAAAAATAACTGCTGCAAGCTCCAGATCTTGTGTTGGATAGTTCTTCTCATGCACTCTCAGCTGTCGTGATGCATATGCTATTACTTTGCCATACTGCATCAGGACACATCCCAATCCCTTTTCGGATGCATCGCTATATCACGAATCCTCTGGTCCTGATAGAACAGCCAAGATGGGAGCTACGGTCAATCGCTTCTTCAACTAATCAAAGACGGCTTGACACTCGACTGTCCATATGAACTTTTGGTCTTTACAGGTCAACCGAGTCATAGGTCCAGCTATTCGTGAGAAATCTTGTACAAACTTGCGGTAATAACCCGCCAATCTAAGAAAACTTCTTACTTCAGAGGCTGTAGTGGAAATAGGCCACGACTTTACGGTTGAGATTTCCTCCAGGTCTACTGAGATACCTTCCTGTGATGACAGGCCTAAGGAAAGAAATCTTCTCAAGAAAGAAGTCACACTTGCTAAGCTTTGCATAAAGCTTCTCATTCCTCAATATCTCCAAGACTATCCACAAGTGCTGCTCGTGCTCTTCAGGGCTCTTTGAGTATGTAAGAATATCATCTATAAAGACAACTACAAACTTATCCAGGTATTGATAAAAAATTATTAATAAGATTCATAAAGACAGCTAGCATTGGTCAAACCAAAAGGCATGACCAAAAATTTATAGTGTCCATACCTGGTTCTGAATACAGTCTTCGAGATATCTTCCTTCCGAACCTTCACCTGATGATATCCCGATCTCAAGTCAATCGTAGAAAATACTCTAGATCCTGACAATTGATCGAATAAATCTTCAATGTGCGACCGAGGGTACTTGTTCTTTACCGTCATCGAGTTCAAAGCTCTATAATCAATGCACATGCGCACTAAGCCATCCTTCTTTGGCACAAATAAAACTGGAGCTCCCCATGGCGATGTACTGGCTCGGATGAAACCCTTCCCAAGCAACTCATCTATTTGAACCTTCATTTCTGTTAACTCCTTCGGTGCTAGTCGGTACACATGAGATGATATTGGTTCGGCTTCTGGAACAAGATCTATAGAAAACTCAAGGTCTCTGTCAGGTGGAAATCCTGGCAGCTCAAAAAATACATCCTGGAACTCGGTGATAATAGGAGGATAAGAAACCCCTTTTATCTCCATATGAGTTCTTAATGCTGGCACAACTCTACCACTAGAAGATTTTTTAGTGAACTCGAACTCCTCTTTTGGTGGTCTGAACACAATACTGTCCTTGTGACAGTCAAGGGTGGCATGATACTGACTTAGCCAGTCCATCCCCAGAACCACGTCAAAATTTGGCATAAGAAAAACCAAAAATCGAGCCTTCATCTTTCTTTCACAAATTTTTGCAGGACATGATCTACATATGCTGCTAACAGGTACTATCCCTCCTCCGGTAAGAATTCTAACATTCTGAGATAGAGGTACAGTAGCAATGCTATGTCTAGTTACAAAGCTAGTGGCTATGAATGAGTGTGTTACTCCAGTGTCAAACAATATAATGATAGGATATGAAGTAACTAATATGATACTGCTATAACCTCGCCCTCCCGAATTGGCTCCTCTACGGCCAGTAAAAAAGCTTGCCCAAAACTCTGGTTGGAGCACTGAGATTTGTCTCTCTCAAACTGAGCTGTCTGTGATGGTAATGGTAGGTGAGGTGCTCCCGGTGTGATGGGCTTCTGTATCTATTTTCCAGGATGAGGTGCAGGAAGTCCTGGAGTCGGCTGTTTAGGACAATCTTAGCCATATGTTTCCTAATCCGCATCTCATACACAAGCCAAGCCGAAGACGACAATCATTGTGAATGTGTCCCTTCTTCCCGCAGGAATGACAAGTAGGCTTCTGGTAAAGCATGGTTCACTTTTGCTGCTGTTGCGCCACGGGTAGTCTAATAAGTCCGTTGCGTCACTTTGGCTGGTCCAGCTGCTAAATTGGGACACTTCTGGCTAGCTTCCCTTTTATTGATTCTCTTCTAACGTCTAGCTGCAGTGATAATGGCTAAGTAAGATGTAGGTACAACAGATCCTACTAGTCTCTGCATCTCGAAGATAAGCCCATCATAGAACATCTCCGCCTTCTGCTCTTCCGTCTGGATCATTGTATATCGACTTAGTTGCAGGAACTCCGTATTGTACTCCTCAACCGTCTTGTTTCTTGAGTAAGGTATATGAACTTGTCCCGGAGTTTCGCTCATGTCGTAGCTGGAATGTACATCTCCCGGAAGAGTCAAGAGAACTATTTCCGTGTAGCTTGCTTAGAGCCTTGCCTCTCCTCTTCAGTCTCCCACCAGTGGTGTGCATTGCCGGTCGGCTGCATCCTGACGGCAGTCATCCACTTTTCTTTAGGAAGTTCAGCTACTACCAGTTGATGCTAGATGTTGGTAAGCCATGTATGAACTTTGGTAGGGTCCTCTTCTCCAGAGAACGGCTTAGGAAACATCTTCCAGAACTCAGCAATGATCCACCCCTAGGTTGATTTGCTGGTGGTGCCGCATGTGCCAAGGCTGGCATGATTCACTCTCGAAGTGACTCAGCCTGTCGCCGTTGAGTCTGATGTTGTATCGCCTGCTGAGCCTGCATTATCGCATAAAACAACTAGAATATTTACTGCACATCCATCGGCTGCCCTTGAGGTAGAATGGGTGTGAAGGGCATCTGCTGAGGGAACGGAGGAGCAGGTGGTGGTGGTATATACCCTTCCTGGGTACTGCAGTCGGCTGCTCAAACTTTCTCGATGGTGTTGCATACATATGGGAGTACTGATGCACCGTCGATAGAGTCATGCTATACTGCCCCTGCTGGAAAGGAGTAAATGGTGTTGCCATCAGAGGCTGCGATGGAGTTAGTTCCTCTTGAGTTGCTAAATCACCAAATGTGATAGCACGAGGAGACATGTCCGCTTCGAGAGTTTATTTTACTGGTATGAAGGGAAAAGAAGAGTTAGAATAGAGTCAAACTTGAGCCAAATCAAGCAATTCAAATGAGAGTTCAAAAATGAAATCAAAGGAGGGGATAACATAATATGGATGAGATCCTAATTTCTAATTTTATGTGCAGGATCGTATCAGTACGATTATGTAACCGATACGATATTTTCTGACCTGCATAGGCCACCACAAAAATGTAACGCCCAGTCCTATTTATGTTATAACTAGAAACATTTCATGCCAGCTGTATATATATAGAAATATAATCCAATGTATGGATAATCGCGATATATATACATAAGCTGTAAATGTGAATATAATAATAATACTCAAGCAGTCTATCTCATCTACAAAATATGATAATAAATCTATTAGTGAAAAATAATGGTCAATGTGAAGATAGCGGGTGGAGACAGATCCACTACCAAACAGCTATAATGTAAGTTTGTAAAAGCAGAGTAGCTGTCTATATACAATGAAAAATGTCTCAAAAGCTCAAATATGATCAGGGCTGATCAGTAGAGTACATCTCTTGTCAGCATAAACCATCTCCAGAGCAGATCTACACTCATGAGGATAATCATGCTCATCTATATCTGGAGAAATCACCAGGATCAGAGGGATGCAACAAGAAAATACAACATACCAATATACTGAATGTAATTAAACCATGCGGGTCCTCTAACCATTCTAAGTGAAATACAGTTTAAAAAAAACCTCTGACGCATGAGCACTCTGGCTAATAAATAGGATCTGGCATAATTTCTACTTGGGAATCAGGGGCCTCAGCGCATAATGTTCCTTAGAACGACAGTGGTAAACCTGAGAGGGTCATCTCACACCGTATCTCCAGCGGAGCTTCCGAGTTACAAAGGAAAAGTGCAACGTAGCCCATACGCTAAGGAACTGTCCTTTCCACCCCCATATCTATCCATGTCATGTCCATGAAACATATGATCATCAATAACTGCTAAGTCTACTAAACATGCATATACTATCAGCAGTTATATCCTAACCGTCGTACGTTCCATACGTAACAGAGGCCAACTGAATAGGCAAGACCATGTCCTACATGAGGCTTACAACAATGGTATACATGTGTCAAGGCCATAGAAGAGATGCCAATATCTCACATCAATGGGGTGGTCCACTATACTAAGTCAATACAATTAAATAAACAACTAGAATAGTAAACGACTAAAAGTAGTCGTTCGCACCCTAGTATGACTTGGACGCACAGTATGATAGAACTAGACATGAAATAAATACTGAAATAAATGATAATAATAAATAAACATAAAGAACAATAAATCATGGCAAGGTTTTGTGCATGGAATGGTGTGAAGAATCGACAATGTCCAGATCGTTAGAAAGCAAAGGCTGTGAACGTCAACTCTCGCAAACGTCTCCGGATGCTGAAACAAACATCACAAACATTTTGTTATAAAAAAGGTCTAAGATTGTCTACCCAAAAGACCAATTCTGGACACAGGGGCAAAATTATAATTTCGAGTCAATTCGGTGTCCGTCGTTGGACCTATTTTGTACCGAAAAGCGTGCCAGACTAAGGTCTCTAAAAGTTATCAAGTTATATGTCTACGAGACCGGTTTGACGATACAAATCCAACCATATGTTTAAAGTTAGATTCTGGTAGACCGTGCACAAATTTGCCCATTGGATCGAGTTACGGGCCCGCCTAAATAGCGTTTCGATCAACCTTCTCAGAATCAGACCAAACTTGGTCCACAAGCCCAAAAAATGTTCTGAATCCAATGACAAATTTCATTTCAGTCCGATGAACGGTTTGAAATTGGATACAAAGTTTGCAAAACGTCGATACGGAGAACATTCGACGGATACGGTTTGATTTTATCGCGCACACAAAAAATAAATTGAGTTCTGTCGAATCCCACACGTCAACAACATTCATACGCATCTTTCGATGCTCATGGGTTGCGACCACGTCGCTCGGTTTGTCGAAGCACACGTCGTATCGAGAAATTTTTTTAAATTTTTAGTTTTTGAAACATAGTTTTTCGTGCTTTGGAAATAATTTTAAATAAAACTATAATCAACTATTATAAAATGTAAAAACTGAATAATAATGCCCTATATGTTGTCAACAAAGGCCTTCAAACAGAATTTAAAAATCGTGCATGAATTGGAAGAAAACAGTGTTCAAAGTTGGGTACTTGGACTATTTTATGACTGTTCTGAAATATGGTTTTTCAACAACTTTGGATCGATTTTGCGATCAATTCAGGGCGGCTAAATTAATTCTATTTGAAGGGAGTCCTAGAGGGTCATGTTGGCTTCCCGTAAATTTTTACGGTTCACAAACAGACAACAATACAGAGAGAAAAAAACAGAGCACAGGGGTACCTTGCTGTGAGTTGCTGCGGTTGTGGGTGGTTTGGGCGACGGCGTCGGCGGTCATGGTCGGCCGAAGGTGGTCTGATCGGGGCACCGGGATGGTCGGATGTCGGAGTTGGCTGTAGGGAGTAGTCGGGGGAAGAATCTCCTTTTAAAGGATCCGAGAGGGGTCGCCAATGGTCGTGCTCGTTTACAAAGAGAGGGGGGTTCGGTTCAGTGAAAGAAATGTCTCTCACGAGAAATTCAATTTCTCGTGAGAAATTGAATAATAGTTTTTTTTACTAATACATAAGTATGTATATGAAAAAATACATCTAAAAATTCCAAATAAATCCTAAAAATCCTGGAAAAATTTTAAAAATGTTTTTATAAAATTCCTAAGTTATGATGTACATTTCATCATAAATGTACATAATGTACCATTGACCGTTATGACGACTAAATCGAAATAATTATATTAATAAATAGAAAAACCTTAAAATTAATAAATATAGTTTTTATAAAATAATTTTTTGAAAAATAGGGGTTTACATGAAGTTAAGAAAAATCTTCAATGCATAGGCACTCTGGCTATAATGAGATCAGTATAGCCCCCACTTAGGTACCAGGTGCTAAGCGCATAACGTTCCAATAACGTCAGTGGCCAACCTGAGAGGGTCATCTCACACATATCTCCAACGAAGCTTCGGGTTATTGAAAGGGAATGTGCAATCGTGGCCGATATGTTAAGAAATTGGCCTCCCCTCCCTATGCAGCTACCTATGTCGTATCCACGATAATGTACCTCTACTACTGCCAAGTCTCCTTGCATGCCTCTATTTAGCATTTAGCCCTAACGCATGCGTACGGGTGATCAACCAATACGCAAGTTATCTCTATATGCTACTCACAACTCATACCTCTCGTGGCTGTGACAAAGTTTATGAAAATGCACTAACAAACGCTAGTCCTTTAACTCTAGGTCCTCATGTACAGCAATGAAATATGACTAACTATGTATAACTGGATGAACAATAAAGATAGCCATAAAAAGTAAACAGATGCAACTAGATGAACTCGAAATAAACAACAATAAATATATAGTAACTAAAAATATAAATAAAAATATTTATAAGTAGTAAAAATGCAATGTATCTTGATTGATTGGTGTGCGATGGTCTGACATGACCCGATTTACCAATAGCCATGGTCAATGTGAAGGGGTCCAAATTTGAAAAAATAGGAACGCACGATTAGTCATGATCAACA